>JAUTCZ010044311.1:0-12262 GCA_032273805.1 Melanodrymia brightae | reverse complement strand
TAACGGCCCGATGCAATGCATCGATAGAAAGTTAAAACTATCGATAGTTATCGCGATAGTATGCTTGACTATCGATAATTTCGATAGTTTAATAAATACACACTCTATTAATAATAATTGTGCCTATTTATGAGTGTTTGTGACTTTGTGTACGAAATGCTAAATCTGAAACCAATCAACTAATACGAATTACGTTCAGGTATTAGTCTATACACGTACAAATGAATAATATTCAATATAATTATGTTGAACATAAATTCAACAGTTAGAGCAACTAAACTGTTTTATAGTTATTCATGAATCTTGATACTTACTAATAATATCGCAATAGTATCGCAATAGTACTTCAATTTTGCAATAGTATCGCAATAGTCATTTTAACTATCGCAATACTATTGCAATAGTTGTATGGGCCCCGATAGTCACACCTAATACCTCGGCAAATAATAACGTGACACATTTTATCCAAATAAATAAAACTTTTTATTCTTTTAAACGCCATTGGCATTAAAATGAAAATCAACAACTCATCAATCTAAAAATATTCTGTTCATTTTCCTGTTTCGGAAACCTTCGGATATTTCCGTCCTTCATAATTTATGACTGGCGGAAATAACCGTTATGAACAATATAATGAATTATCAACGTCAACAGTTTTGCTAAAAATAAATATGAACATGAAAACAGTAAAGTACTATACTATACAGGACAGTTTTGGAAGTTTATTTCCACTATCATGATACGCTATTAGTAACATAAGACATAAAATACAGTTAAACTTCGTTATCCCGATAAAATAAATTTGAATCATAGGCAGTTCAAGAAAATATAGGCAGCTCATCGGAAAATAATATTCAGTGTATTCAGATACCGATATCTAGATCTAGTTACCCACGGTAATCGAGATTACAGTATTCGAGATAACCACCACCGTCAATCGGCAACAATGGCAAGTTTATTCAGATGTATACCTCGACATATTCCGACTAATCGAGATTACAGAGTTCAAAATAACCATCACTGTTCTTGGTGAATATTGGCCAGTTAATTGAAACGTATGTATACCTCAAGATATCTAGGGTAATCGAGATTATAGAGTCCTAGGTACAAATCAGTCGCTGCTGAACTTTGGTGAGTTTATTCAGATATACACCTCGAGATATCCATGGTATTCGAGATTAGGAGGCTTGATTGAAGGTTTCAGCTGAAACAAATATCTATAACAACGATTTCATCATGTTTACTGTTGAGGACAAATGATCATGTATGTTGGGTTTTAGCAGAACAAGTGTTGTCTAGTGACGTCAGTGTATTCGGAGAAAGACAAACTGAAATGATAAAAGTGTGTTTGTTTAACGACACCACTGGAACACATTCGGTTTGGCAGTGAAATCAATCGGAGTCGGGCTGGTGTATAAGGAGTAGAATGAAAATGTACGTAATGAAACAAATAGCCTAAAGCACACAACGAGGTAATATAAGGTCAAAAGATCCTCGAATTTTTAATACAAATTCTCAAGAATCTTTATCGAGCGATGGGCACTGCGACTTTTCCCAACCACCTCAAAGCATTCGCCGTCTTCAATCCAGAAATAGTGTAGGACAAGGCGATCTTCTCTATATACTATTCTTTTAACAATACCTGCAAACAGTAATGGCTATTTAGAGAAAATGTACTACGTTTCAGTGGTGGCTCTACAATACTTGTTCACTAAAACACGGAATGTATAATTTCTGGATGAAATTGTAAAAAGCATTTAATTTAACCCGCTAGTGTTAATATAACCACTAGTGCAATACTGGTTGCAGTGTTGTCTGTTAGTGTAACAATATACGGTGACTATGAATACTAACGTTCAACACTTCAACTGCTAGTATTTGCAAAACTTACGTTAACACTAGCTTTTGCTAATATAACAACGTGATCATGAATGGTTAACTGTACACTGTTACTGTTAGTGTATACACTATAAATTCTAACGTTGATGGACATTAAAGATGCATTATCACAGATGCAAGTTCCAAATTTAGATAATTTTCCGGGAATTAGTTTGTGTTAAAAAAAAGAAAGAAATGAATTGACCCCACAAATATACATATACTTATTTTTTGCATAATTGACTTAAGAACTTAAACATTTTAATGTGTAAACAATGAGTTGCTGAAGAATTCTTGGATAAATATATAAAAGTACATAGACAGTCTGTCTCGTATCCACCAGAACAGCAATAATTTCTGTGCCAATGTCGACGTTGGGAGACCAAATCCAAATTAGAACAGCCCACAGTTAGTATATCAAAGGGGGTGGAACGTGTTGCCATGTCTGTGAGAAACTGCATACAAAATATCCATTTCTTCTAACAGAGACTGCTCCTTTATGTTCCATCAACGTTAGATTAGTAGTGTGTACACTAACGGTTGGCGTTGTACATAGCTAACAGCATCTTCGCTAGCCAAGCTGTACCATTCCGTCTATTAATCGACTAGTTTTATGGAGTCTATTAATAGATTAAAAGTTACATTGGCTAGCGAAGATGAGCTAACAGTAACTAGCTCGCTAGTGTTCACGTAAGTTTTGTAAACACTAGCGGTTGCACTGTTGACCATTTGTGTTCATATTGTTACACTAACGGTCGACACTACAAACAGCTACTGTGCATTGTTACACTAGAGATTTATGTAGCGAACACTAGCGATCTCTACAACGCATAATAATTATAATTGAGGATTTTAGGCACAAAAATATTGGTTTGAATATACAGCCAGTATGATTTTCAAACTATACCAAGTACAAAAAATGTACGTAGAATAAACCAATGAAAAATTAATGTGTCCTTTTGCACAAATTATGAGATTTGTAATATTTCCTGTGAACGGACATAAGCACGCATAAATCTCGAGATAGTTCATTTCAAGCGGTGCTTTTGTTCTGCACATGCACCGTATGTTAAAGGCAACCCGTTGCCTTTCAATAATTTAACACATTCTTTTACTAAAGCAAAACACAAATACAATTACAGCCTTCGTAAAGTTAAACGTTTTCACTAACAGGAAGTATCCCTGAATGCCAAATTAATATAAATAAACTAAAATAGCCATTTTGTAATACACATTATCGCCTGAGGAAAGACTCCCAACAGTTTTAATACAGAACCATATATAGTGTGTGTTGTTTTCGTTAGTGCATGTAATACCTCGACGCCCGATGGAATCAGTTACACAATATAGGTCAAGCATCGTGCTTGTAAGTACATGTAAAGACAAAATTTCGGCCCGCTCCATGATGAAACGAAACCCAGATTTAAGTGTACAAAAAACAATATACTATTTAAAGCATAATTATAATATTTAGTATTGTTAAATTGTATTAGTAATTAGCAATTTTTCCACGAGAAAGTTGTCCCGTATATGCATAGCTTTAATAAAAATATTAAACTTATCGACTGCAAAATGGCTGCAGAATATTTTGATAACATTATACATTCAGAAATATTTGTTGATAGGGGTAGCATTGGTGTATAATCATGGCTGTAGTTGTACCTGCATTTTGCATCTAAAAGTTAAAGATGTTAAATGATTGAAAGGCGACGTTCTGCATTTACACAAATATAATTTGAGATTTCATTTATCACAACCAGTGGTTTTCATAAAGTGCACGAGTAGTTCCATTACAAAACAATGTGTTAGTTCATGCATAGAGCAGAGGAAGTAAATATTGCTCTCACTGTGTGTCCAGACCACGGCGAAATTCCATTATTTGTGCATTTATTTAGCTTACACTAACACCAAGCTATGGTGTCATCATAGATGTTTTGTCGTTCGGTCTAAAATCCCTTCGACAAACATCCAAACCCAGAGATCGGAATATGCAGGAATACAGTTTTGGAGCTGAATGTCAAACGAAGCGCTCATTTTTTGTTCTTCGTACTGTCTAAACCTCTAAAACTCTGGCTTAAATAAACAGGATTTGAAAATACGACAGCTCGTCTATGTTGTATCATTCAAAACTCCTGCAAATCTCGCATTGGGGTCTAAAACCAAAACCACAGCACAAATATGCAGTATGGTCAATTTTGACAGCCCACTTCTGCACTGTCATTCCATTTCCGTTCTTTCACAGCTATTTAGAAACTGTTGTTATTTAAATGGATTACAGTTAACCTGCAATATTTGTCTAAATGTGTCATCTTTGTTGATTACCTGGATCAAGATTCAGATCAATTAATATTGGAGTAAGATCACGTCCATTTTTTCTCCTTTCAGTCCTGGATGTGATCGTTAAATCGTTTTCCACATTGCATGATTTGGAATCGTTCCAACTGAAAATAACCGAAATAGCTCTTCGCTCAATACTGGTTTTGATTTATCCATTTTCTGGTGGTCTGTGTACAACAATAAACCAACACGTATATCGATTTGAGAAGTCTACGATGTCTGAACAGAACTGTCACATCAAAAGACATTTGCCCTTTAATTTTTCTTTCCTTTTCTGTGATTTGGATTTCTTTGTTTCGAGCTGTAGACTCATTGTTCGACGCTTTTCCAATTGCAATAACTCCTGGAAAAGTTCTTTCACATTGTAGTTTGTCTTTGCAGACGTTTCCAAGAAAGCACAGTTATAACGTTTAGCGCATTCTGCCCCCTGGGTCGGGGAAACCTCCCTGTTCACCTCATCACATTTATTCCCTACCAGCATTATTGGAATACTCTCAAGCTCCGTTTTGAGGGAGAAAATCTCGTCAAATATAGGCTTCAGCTCCTCAAGAGACTGCCTGTTAGTTATGGAATATACCAGAATGAAAGCGTGACCTTTCGATATGGACAACCTCTGCATTGCGGGGAATTGGTGACTCCCAGTCGTGTCCGTTATCTGCAGGGTACACACTTGCTTATTGCAGCTGATCACCTGTCTGTATGTGTCCTCGATCGTTGGGATATAGCTCTCACGGAACGTCCCACGGACGAATCGTAGAACGAGCGAACTCTTGCCGACTCCTCCAGCTCCGAACACGACGACGCGGTAGTCATTGCTCTGTTCCGGCATCACTCGCAGTCTTACGGATCTGTCCTTTGGAACCTACAAGGAAGAAGAACACGGTATTTAAAGATTGTTTGTTTAACGACACCACTGGAAAACGATTTCATCATGTTTACTGTTGAGGACAAAATTTAATGATGATGGATGTTGGGTTCTAGCCATCTTCGCTAGCCAAGGTGTACCATTCCGTCTATTAACAGACTCTGGTTTAGGTGGAAAGTCCCTTGGCTAGCGAAGATGGGTTCTAGCAAAACAAGTGTTGTCTCGTGACGTCAGTGTGTTCGGAGAAAGACAAACCGAAATGATAAAAGACCTACTTATTTTGGCCTAATGTATATGTATATGTATATGTATATGTATATGCATTATTATGAGCTTGCCTGTTTAAACATTTACTCTGCTCCATAACTAAGCCGTCTCGTGGCTAGTATAATACGAAGACACCCTTTACATTAGTTAACTTGCAGTCTGTGCAAGGCTCCTTTCACGTCCACACCGATAATGTATGTATACAGGTCAGATATTCACGACGTAACCATTAAACACAGTTCTAAAGGAGAAAATATGTCTAAAGGAGTAAATATTTATAAAGGGGTAAATATTTACAAAATTGGGACGCCAAACAAGCACATACAATATATCTGTATTCTCTATTGTATAATCACGTGTGATAGAAGTGATAAGCTTGTAGCTTAAATCAATAAATGAATTGAAATAATATTATAATAAGTGAAGTAGAGTTAAAGCAACTTACTAAGAACGCCGCCATTGTCAGTGTTACAAATAGAACGCTGTGCGTGCTGTAAACGCCCTTACAGGTAAGGTATTCATGAACATAGAATTACCCAAACCTTCATTAGGTTCAATAGGACGAGCCTTCTGCTACCGAGACAAAATGTTTTGGCACCGGTATTTGCAGCTAAATTAAATGAATGTGATATGATAGTACACTTCGGTACCAGTCACATTGTTCGCGAGCACTCGCGCTATTGAACGTAAGTATGTCTTCTGCACGCTGGACCAATAACTATCGAGAGGCACAGACACACAACAATTGCGAAATGATAAATTATGCATATGAGCAATAATTAATTGATGCTTCCGGGCACGAAACAGAAGTCGTACATCTGCCAGCATGAGGGTTGAGTTACAAGAAGCTACGAGTGAGACTTGAAACACACAAGGGAGCGGGATGTAGTTCAGAGGTAGAATGTTAGCCTGTGGCGGGATGGGTCGAGAAATCGATCTTCCACATTTTTATGGGCTATTTTCCGTTCTAGCCAGTGATCCACGACTAGATTATCAAATTCCGGTGGTGTGTGCTATCCTGTCTATGGGAAAGTGCACATAAAAGACCCCTTGCTGCCATTCGTAGAAGAGTAGCCTATATGGCGGTAGCGGGTTTCCTCTATGACCATGTGCCAATATAACCATGCGTCTGACGTCCAATAACCGCTGATTTATAATCGATGTGTTTCTAGTGGCGTCGTTAAATAAAACAAACTTTACTTTTTAAAACACATAATGTCTATATGGACCAAAAATTTGGTTTGTTCAACGAGACACATTGATTGATAATCAACGGCTATTGGATGTTAAACAGACGGCTATGTCCATACATGGTCCAATACCAAACAAGCTGTCGCCACATAGGACTAGGTTACTGGTACCTAATGAAAACAACACTACGGCCTTTCACGAACCAGTCTTAGATCACTGGTTGGAATGGGATATATCATCACGGATCCTCTGAAGAGAATCGATCCTTCGATCTCTAGAATAAATTGATACAATTATTAGCAATCGGGTATTGGGTGACAAAAGCACAATTATTTCGACACATGGTCTCATACGTAGCTTGCTGCCGCCAACTATGTCTTATGGGCATATGGCGTGTTTCCCTGGATACATAGCAGATTCACGTAGTGCTTACTACAAACAAATATTAAACAAATTATAAAAATACCAAGACAATGTATGACACACTAATCAATTTTGCATTTTTTGTGTAATTCTATTGATTATCATTGCACTTTTGCGTTCTACACATAACATAATGGTGTACAGTACTAAGTATAAATGCTTAATCGGTATATATTATTTCAAAACATTGTTGACAAAAGCATGTTTGAAGTTTAATTGCTCAACGATTTGGTGCTTTAGATGCACCTAAAAGAGTAGCTTAGTGGGCGGGGAATTTTTGTCTAAAAGCCATGATTAACTCAATGTTCTGGGAAGCCGTTATACAAACACTCCTTTACTTTCAAATCTGCATACTTAACTGTACTGTGTCTAGGTTGTTCGACAAGAAAATCGCATTTTCCAATACTAGTATTTATCTAATAAATATCGGCGTCTGTCGGGTTCCACAAGAGTCAAAACAGAGATATAGATGTTACAGCATTGACATTTTACTTAATATATTCTTCAATTAATAGCCACATTCACACAAACAAACAAACAAACAAACAAACAAACATACTTTCAGTTGTATAGGTAATTGTAATCGCAGGAATGTATGCACATTCATAACAACGTTTAATATTGAGCGCAATCAATTTTTCGTTGACTGTTTGGTCATAAAGTGTCACGGTAGGTCTGTCTGTTCATTGCGATAACAAAGAAAAGTCGATTAGAAAATAGCATTTTATGAGACGTATCTGAAGAATAATATCCCATGCAAGTGTCTGTTTACCACTCAGACTACTTTCAATGTATATATGGATCTATTCTGCATGAATAGCGTGAGTTAATAACACGCATTCGTTTACCACATCAATACCGGTAGATGTATATGGTTTAATGTCACTAACCTTTAAAGGTTCAATTGACATTTTCCTTTGCTAACAGATATATTGAGGATGATAATCCCTTCCATTTGCGAATTGTACTTTTGTATTGTAATTGTAATTGTTTATTTGCTTTAAGCCGTGTGGCTCAT
Organism: Melanodrymia brightae; assembly: GCA_032273805.1. Taxonomy (NCBI): domain Eukaryota; kingdom Metazoa; phylum Mollusca; class Gastropoda; order Neomphalida; family Peltospiridae; genus Melanodrymia; species Melanodrymia brightae. The sequence continues at coordinate 4,283 of JAUTCZ010044311.1, read as the reverse complement.
AGGCTTATTATAATGCAAACATACATGCATAATAATATTATACACATCAGCGTGTGTGAATTAGGATTCAAGTTCAAGTTCTTTATTTGCCTTAGGATTTCCATCTCATCAGCAAGAAGAACATACATGTTGAGATCTTAATTGTGTTGCATATTTTAGATATTTTCCAAGATTATATAACTTTTCTAGTTTGTACACCCAACAAATGAACTAATTTGAACATAAATGCCCGTAGCAAATATTATTTCTTAACATAAATAGAGCGAAAATGTAAGTAAAATTGACAAACCAAAATGAAATTAAATTCATCCTCAATATCATCAAGATCATACATGACATGTGACATTTAGGTTCCGTTTGTTCAATTCCGTAATATTGTCCTTGTACATTTATATGTTTTTCTTTTGCGAACGGATACATTTAAGATACCGTTACATTTATTTTCACAGTTGTATCTTTCCTTTTCCATACAGTTGAATTAAAGAACATTCTATTTGCATAAAATACATTCATTCAATCACATTTCTTTTAGGTGCCTTTATCAATGGCATCAAATGCCGGGACCCAGTGCCGAGGCTGTACACAAGGCGAGAAGTGGCGGGGGTGTAGTAAATACGAGCTATTGTAATCAGGAAATTTAGCATGTCTTGGCTATTAAATATTTAATGGCCAAAAAAAGGAAATGTGTTTGCGTCTGTCTAACATGAGATTGATTGGACGCGTTTGATTGGTTCGCCAAAATTAAAATTTGGCCAGACTATTTAGTAGGGATAGAGAGTTGGGAGCGTGTTCTAAACTTGGTTTTAGAGTCCGACCGAACCGGGATGAATAAAATAAAAGTTGAGGAACCCTGTAACATCGAACCACAGGCGGACGCTCTTGTGATGAGCTACTCCCAGCTCCATCTGTAGTAGGAGTAGCTATCATAATTATACACAATCGCCTGAAACATTTTATCATTTTGTGACACGTCTGGTGATTAACTTTACATACATTTATTGACTGTAAAGATGATTTAAACGATCAGATTTTGTCTTCAATCAGCCTTCATAAACAATAATTTGGTGAAACATCCATTTATAATAAATAAATATTGCATTGAGTGACTATATAATTATGACCATATTTGTTTTATTACATGTATTTAACAAACGAAACATCCGAAACATTTTAGTGATAATTTTAAGACACAATAATAATATCCTTCATATGCTCAATAATATGGTTGTAGCCAGTACTGCGATTAAAAACCTCATCACCTCGAGCGGGATTCGAACCCAGTATCTGTCAGTCTTGGCACCGGTTGTCTAACCACTACACAATGGAGACCAGTGTCGTTATTTATAAGTTACTGTCTATATATAATAATATATAGTAGAAAATAGATAGTACAATGTACATAGATAGTACAATATACATACCATTTTCTATACACCAATGTACATCTAACAAAATCAAAACAAATTTGCAAGCAATATAATATTATACATAATCCACTTACCATGGTAGATAACGTTGAACAGAAATACTTCGTTTCCATATACTAGTACTACTGTTAGTGAGTCTCACTTAGTAACGGAATTAGGTTGGCTTATTGAGCGACAAGACACGTCTGTTCTTTGTCATTGTGTTGTGATTTATGTCTCTCCGTGTATGTCTATAATCAGACGCCACGAGATGTTTTTCTCCTGTGCTATTCTGAGCATATTTTCGTAATTAGCATTTGTTAATGTCACGGTGCAGCAGGCCACCCCCGCACAGAATAGTCTAGATTATTCATCGATTTGTGTGTCACATCAAAGCAGATGCACGCAGAAAGATTGAAATTACACTAAACTAGTTTAACCGAGAAATACACTGTTTCTCTTCCCACAAGCGCTACGTTATCTTCGGTACACGTTTCATCACAGGCACTAGACACAATAAAAATAAAAAAAATCTATGCTATATAATATTATAATCATAGTATAGAATTTTTATTTTTTATTTTTTAGAAAACTATTGTGTCTTTGATAGACCAGTGGTTAATCATTGGTTGGAACGAGACATAACCCAACGGGTCCCCTGGGGAGGATCGAGCCGAAGGCGGACGCTCTATCGCTGGACCACGTCCCACATACACATTATCTTCTATACAAGTTTCATGAAGACTTATTTTTAATATCAATCCAGTCACAACATTGATATGGCCAAATGCGTACCTCTGCACAAGTTGAAGGGACATTGTTACAACGTAGATATGGTATGTATTCAAGAATCACAGCCAAAGCAGTGATGATGCCAGGTGTTCACGGAAGTTGAGCGTATCCTGCTCCACCGGTGGCACAACCATATTGTTTGTCCGCTGTCTTCATTGAAACAATAGAACATGTATCACAGGTCAAAGTAAGGCATTTTATTGGACATCATCAAAGTAGCGTTATATCGCGAAATAACCTCTGAATGTCTACCATAATTATACATTTTTGAAAAACGTTTCACCAGTCCACGGACAGTATAAAACCGATGAAACAACTTCTGAGCCAAATTCAATACACAAAAGCGGCTCTCTGCACAACGCAGAGTCGAATCTATAATATTACAATACAACATAGTCAGAATTGCCTGTAGGCTACTCACGAATCACATTCAAACCAGTGATAGTACCAGGTGTTCGCGAAAGTGAGCCTAGACAGACAGACAGACAGAAGAATAGTAGCTTATGTGGATGCAGCGGTTTTCATCTGTGACCAAGTGTCGATATAACCGTGCGTTTGACATCCAATATCCGCTGATTGGTAATCAATAATTATATTCCAGTAGTGTTGTTAAGATTTCAACACAAATGTTCACCCACTTTAGATGATTTAATATTTTTATCTATTCAATGCAAAACACCCACGGAAATTTAATAAAAAAAACATGTTTTGCTAAGAAGGAGTTTCTTGTAACCTATTATCCTACACATATTCTTTGACATTGTAAATTGTAGTGAAAACAATTATTTTAAAAACGATTACTTCATGAATAAGCATGTTATATTTCTTATTGTTGAACACCAGTGTAATTTATCTCTCCATCACGAACATTAATTTAGTTTATTAATACCACTGATCAACAGGTAATAAATACCGACTATGTGAGGGAACATGTTCTCATTTACATATAATATTGCGTACATGTAACATATTTCATGCTTACATTATTTGTGACGTCATATTTTAATAACGTCCCTGTCAGTGGATAGACTGGTTTTAACAACCCAATCAAATGACACGTTAAATACCAATGTATTATGTTAATTTCTCAATTTGCGATATTTATTTCCCCCGGTTTAGAATGCCCGCTGGGGTAATAATATTATGGCGAATATGTAGCTATACGTCTATGACACGTGTTGATGGCGGGGTTGAGGCGGGAAACTCATTAAGTAATCGCTGTTAGTGGATACAAAAACAGTTTGCGTGGGAGAGGGAACATAATAAGTTAAATGTGAACTATTAATATATTGCTTTCCTGTCTAACAATGTGTTTATTGAACGTACTCCATCGTAAACATCTAAACAGACAAGCTGTGTATGAATGGAAGTGCTCAGACAGAATGGTTGTGACGTCAATTGAGCAATGCAATATGTTAATAATGAAACGACCGAGACTAATTTAGTAATATTTTGATTAACTCTATCTTCGTTTCTTTAATGCATTGGGGTTTTATCCATCATTGATGAACAGTTTTAATTCATATAAAAGTACAACAGGTGTTGTTGTGCAGTTGTTTATCTCGTAGTAATAGGCTATTACTAATAGCTATCTAAAAATATATAGATACTCAATTCAGAAAGAAACGCAAGAAGTAATTAAGTATGTAGCTGAATTCACACGTACAATTGTTAAATAGGTTTAACTATGCTGTTATTGTAGCTAAACAGTTTCGTTGACATGCAATGGTTATACCGCATCATTGACACAAATGATGTCTGATGCAATACCTTATTTTAACTTGTTTTACGCTTTTGTTATCGTTGCGATAACGACAGCGGACAAACAATATGACAGTGCTTACAAGCAGGATACGCTCATCTTTCGCGAACATCATCATTGCTTTGGCAGTGATTCGTGAGTACGTGCTATCTCTAATTTGTCGCAATATTCCTTCGACTCTGCCTTGTTCAGGGATACGCATTTGGCCATGTCAGTGTCTTGTCGTTTAGATGTGCGATGTTGATCCATTGATCTGAGGTTAATCCGTTTCCTGGTAAGAACAGGTGTTTTATGGTCACATCTTCAACGGGTTAATGTTTGCG
>JAUTCZ010044300.1:0-12264 GCA_032273805.1 Melanodrymia brightae | reverse complement strand
GATATGATAGAACACGATTGGTACCAGTTAAAATACACGCGAGTTTACGCGATATATCGTGTCTCTGAACACGCCTCAGATCTAAGACGCATAGTCAATATGCGCATATCAATTCTATAGTCATCTCCGAGACAAGCAACAGATGGCAAGTAATACCGAACTTAGCTCATTACATGCCATTGAATGTTGTGACAACGATATCTATTAAATGTTATATCACAGTAATGTTTTAAAGGGACATTCGGATAAGGACTTTGGACAGCTACAAACGAATAACAATATCTTATTAGCGTTATTGTTGCCCAAGTACTATTATGTTAGTCTATTTATATAGCATATGTAAATATACAGGCCGTTATTCGATTGAATGGGGCCGGCCATTTTGTAACAAATGAGCCAGGTCACGCGGTATATCACTGTTAAATCCTAAATATTCTCTACGTCACGGCCCGTAAGAAAAGTAAATTTATTAGCGAACGAACAATTTCATGACAATGTTAACGAACAGTTGATGACATGGGCTATTAAAATTATTTCGCTCGAAAAGTATTAAACGATTGTAAATTATTTAAGCAAAGCTTTCTTGTTGCACATTATTAGCCAACAATACCCACATACTTGTTTTTGGTATATTTTATTAAATTATAAAAGAAATTCCTTTTACACTGGGATAAGAACCGCTCTAAATAAAAGAAATATAATTATGTCTGTTTCCATGCTGTTTCAGTTACTCGTGTTTAGCAAAGGTGCTTTTACTGTTATAACAAATTATTCTGTTTGTCAGTCTTCTTAAAATATTTTTTCAAGGAAGGACTACTATCAATATCAACATAGAAAGCAGCCCAGTTTGATGCAACAAATACAGTTTGATGCAACAAATACAGTTTGATGCAACAAATACAGTCTGATTTCTCAATCAAACTAAAATACATAGAATCTGTAATCTCTAATAAGTGGGATATCTAGACGTATAATTATGCCTGAATAAACTGGCCAGTGTTTAACAGCGACGATGATCGTTGGTGAAATGGATTAGCACATACCTGTGAGTGATATTCGCGATGATATGTAAGACATGTGATCGCTAGTAGTGTGTTGGCGCTAGTGGAACGAACTTTGTAGTGTCTTGTGGCCTGTCTCTGTACATCTAAACCTCAAAACATTGACATGGCCAAGTGCGTGTCTCTGCAAAAGACAGTCAAAGTGACATTGCAAGTAGATATACATTTTACATGTGTACAACAATAACTAATTATATATTTATGCGCTGGCGTAAAACTTGTGAAAGTAAGTTATTGCATCAGTTATCAATCGTCTTTGTCAATGATGTGTCATATCATGAAATAGATTCTGAATGTCTACCATAACAGCCAGTGAAAAAAAAAAAAAATCCAAATAATAAAAAATTAATATACAAATGAAAACAAAGAGAGAACCTCGATACGACTCGCTTCAAATTCACCTGTCAGACATTCATGACATAGTCTATTTTAATATCCAAATAATTGTTTGCCCACAATATTTACCTGCATATGCGGTCTGCAATCGGTGCATCTTCACTTGGCATAGATGTCACATGTATATTTTTAAGCAACACTTGAAAACGTATGTTAGCATGACGTCAGACGTGCCGCAAGCTCTGAACATGGTCCATATAACGAGGAGCCTAATTCCAAGAGCTTCAGATCGAATCGGGAATAGAAGAGTCGAAACCCTAGGCGAGTACGGCGCTTGTCAGTGTACGAGATTAAAAACGTCGCAGATTGCACTTATTGGCTGTCTGTAACAGATCGGAGAAGCAAAAATATACATAGTATCGCTTGAGTACAAAATCAATATCTTCTTGCACGTGAGCAATGAGCTAATTATTACTATCAGCGATGTTTGTTCAGTAAATGTTACTATAGTAGTATTAGTGGCAAGTTAGGTCTATGAATTTTGCTAATTTAACTTTCACTCTCTGTTCTATGTCGGTATTGTTTTTTTTCTTCATATTTAGGAAACCTAAACGAACCCATGTAGAGTATGGACCGTGCATAAATGTCAATGTATTACACAATCCGAAACAAAGTTGAGATTGGGTTTGAGCCCTTATCTCCACTTCTAATCTAATATAATATGAAGCATTGACATTCCGGAGTGTATGACACAGTACGTACGTACCCAACACTTTTGTAACAATTGTGGGGTGTTCTGACTGCTCATTTGAAAAAGCACTTGAAATGGAAAAGAAAACATTTAATTGTACTACACACCAGCCATGGCCGATTAGACGAGTTTTTTTTAAGCAGCTGATTGAGTTTACGATGCATCATTCATCATGTAAACCACAACAGCGTGCGTAACACAATGCTATTGTAACATGTTTTATGGTAATAAAACCCTCTTTTTAAAATGCGTTTGCTTTTATATAAATATCTGTCTATCCAGTGTGATTCTGGTTTTCCAAATGCTTGTAATAATTATCCACTAATTCGAGTTTAACAATGCTACCGGCAATGCAGAATATTATAGCTTTTCGCGAACAAATAGTGTCATTATTATTTATACAGTAGGTAATAATTATTTGTATACCGTCAAAAGATCATCTCGACTTTCGCATATGGAGATATATTTTTTTAAATATCCTATTTATAAAGCTCTGGTACGTGCTATTGTGCCATTTATCGTAAACTGACATCGGTGGATTTACGGTGCGCAGATACAACAATAATTACTTGATTATGAATTACTCATACCAATCGCCATCCTCCTCCCCCAGGCCACGGTCTTAGAAAGAGATATTTCCTCACAGGCAAGATAGTATGTAACACGGATATACTAATTATGGACCATATATATTTATATGGACATATACTCAGCATGTACAACAATCCTTTTAATAATAAAGCGTTTGGCCCTGGCTACATGAAGCAGAAGAACTAACATCCTCTTGGATGTTTTCATTTGGATGTACTTTATGTTTGGCGTTTCTTGTCACATGTGATCAGGTGCTTTGCCTCGGTCTGAGAGGAGCTGCCGATCGATAACATTCCATTGGCTGAGAGAGAGAGAGAGAGAGAGAGAGAGAGAGAGACTACGTCCACTTGACACGAGGCGCCCGGTTTCCGAATCATCTTGTCTTCTTGGTATCCCAACGGAGCGGTCTTAGATAACACGTCTTTCACTACCGTCGCCATATTTGTCAAATAGAAGGGGTGGGGTGGGCGGGCGTCATTTACATTTGCATACTTTCCCCAGCTCACAAATGTCTGTATAATATGTCGATGATAACGCTATTAGCATCCGTGATTGAAATGTGACAAATAAAGGATACTAGAGTGGTCTATACATGTAGATACCATTTATTTAATATTTATACAACGAGTTGTTTTAAAACGTATCTAGTTCAACATAATAACCACCGGTTGGTGGATATTTTAACGAGTTTTAAATGGATGCCACCATACGTGCGCATCTAATGCTATTTGTAACGTGTTTCTGGCTAATAGAACATTTCTTATCATTACAATTAACATTTACGTACATCTTATTGCTTACAATATCAATATATTCCATGGTGATCCAAATTAATTTGTCGAATGTAAATAGTCCTTGTTGAATGAAAGTGACAGCTCGCCCGAACATTTCAAAATGGCGTCTGATACACACGTCCGTATAACGTAGAACCGTTGTAACCTTTTATTGTAAACATACTAGTAATACACAGAACACGATAAGCACACAACCAAGTCGGTATCTTGTACAAACATAAAACATACACACAGTAATTCCTATCTTGCTCAACTATCTTTATTACCTCTGATTAAACTGTTATGATTACTTGCTTTATGTTATCTTCATTTGTTATTCACATTTATACAATCCGAATCACTTACGGCTCCATGTGGGATTGAAGGCGTCCGATCTCTGACGATTGCTCGCGTGTATCCGCGAGCACTACCACCAGCATGTCGGTGTTCAGAAGCGTGCACTCGCGGGTACTCGGCGAGCGCTCGGCAGTTCCCTCAGCCGGCCGCTCAGCAGGCCGCTCGGCAGTTCGCTCAGCAGTTCGCTCGGCAGGCCGTTAAGTAGTTAAAAGGGCTACTGGCCGTATGGTTCAACATATATTTTAGATACTAGAAACGTTGATATTACTAGTTAGTTATAACTTATTTACGTGGTTCAAGCACTAGGGTCCTGCACATGCAGAACAGTTACCTCGACAGCTTGCCTATGGTAGAAGTTACATGTAGTGTTAGTATGATAGAAGAAACCCGTTGGTTGTTAGTGTTTTATTGAACGTCTGTATTTGAGTGACGTACTAACGCCATTTAGCAGGAAGCCACGCAATAAGAGACAAATGTTTCCTACCACTGGCTGAGAACAAAGAAAACAATGCACATGCCGCCTACTCTGGCTAGGTTAGAAGTTCAGACATATTATATTTATGTCTTTTGGGTGCAAGCTATTCCCTTTTTAATCAACGTTAAGTTGCACTTTGTGAAAGATATGCCTATTGCTATAACTATTATTTAAATGAGAAAACAATCGTTTCTCATTCTGTAGGCTACATGCGCGGAGAGCAAGTAATATCTGCGTATTGATAAAAGAGAATAACATAGATAGAAAACGACTCTTAAGACACACAAAACATAGAATGGATAAAAGACGTCAATTATGTATTCATGATATTCATTTTCTATAATTATATTTGATACTTGTATAGAAAAGCCAAACATAATTACATCAAGAAGAAACTATGATTGGACATATATCCACAGAGACATCTGGATAGTGAGTGCTTTTGAACACGTGCTTAACCAGGTCTGTGTGTGTTCAAAAGAAATATGACTAAACGGAAGTGTTTGGAAGTGCAGTACACGTGGTATTAGAGCGAGATATATTGCCACAACTTGCGTCTGATAGAAAAGAAGATGTAAAACAATGGCTGTCTAACATCGACACGGTCATTCTCATCTGGCAACATTACATCGAGTGTATAGTGTGTGTTGTGTAACATCTATGAACATAATTATGTTTGCATATATTCTACCGGATTACGCAATACACAGTGTATTATGGCAAATGGGCTAAGTCGTGCGCTATGCCAAATGGATCTATTTCCATGGACAATCATCATGGAAACTGTTCTTCACTTTGATAATCTTACTCCAGATGCATAGCTAATAGCCAATATGTATGTTTATGCTTAATGCATTCATTGGTTTCCTAAAACTAGTATACGCATGTAATGTATACTTATCGATGTTTATAGGGCAAATTGTAAAAGGTAATTGCAAGATGGTGTGCGCATCTGTCGTCATATCATATTCAATAGTTTTAAGGATGCAGTAATGCTGCCATGCACTAATTCGAGCATTATATATAACGCGTTTTACAGGCTTGGATTTGGTAATTTACAATAGGTACTAAAACGAAGAACACCTGTACCGCCATGTCATTTCCATATGGTTGTCAGTCGTCACTTCACTTTATCTGCTGATGTTTCAATACTACAAAGTCATAGATATACTCTGAAACTGAAAGTGGAACGATTTCTGCAAACAGAAATCAAAATGATCGCTTTACGTTCAAGGAAGATGGATTTGATATGAAAATCAGACTGTGTTAATACAAATATAATGTGATTAATTTATTGACCAGTGAGTCAATGTACAATGTTCTCTGGGCGTATAGACTTGAGCGCTTGTTGTTATCAACCTGTTGGATACAAGACGCTGCAGTCCTCTCGTGGAACCCAGACTACCAGCAGTCCCCATCACGGAGTTAATATCAGGTACGAAATGTTTAACAATAAGTTATTTGTATGCAGACCAGAAGTTCGGTAGGGTGGGCATTTGGGTGAAAGGTAAGCGGGCACGACGTTTTTTAAGATAGAAGATATTTTATTGCAGATACCTTTTTAGGGACGGACGTGGTTCGGGTTTTAGTTCTTAATTCACTACACACACTGCTGTTACCGGTGATCACCACTGTGCCTTTCTTTCGCGAAAGTTTCAATCGGACCCCAGTTCAGATTGTTCATATTCACATTTTTTTCGGTTTTTCTTTTTATCTTTGACCAGCAGGGCTCCATCGCTAGGCTCTACTCTCTTACTTTCGTCAATTATGTTGTTGTTGTTGTTTTTTCTCTAAGGATTTCTCAAATTTACAAAATGGCAACTAATATTTCCACATTAAATTGACCCATATATTTCTTTAGCGGGACCCAAAACTGATCGGCGCCTGTGTTATTACGTTTCAACGTCTCGTTCCAAAAATGATTTCCTAAAGCATCACTGTCACGGATGATGACTGATGCATTACCTTACTTTGACCCACTTTACAAGTTTCCATCACTTCGATGAAAACCCATAAGCCATGCGGGATTGTTTACTAACGGTTCCACCGATGGGCTGAATACGCTCATCTTTCACGAACACCTGGTATTATTACAGTTTGGCTGTTTTTCGTGACTGCATACTTTACCTATGTTCGTGATGTCTAGATGGCAAGATAGTACTATTGAATAAACGCGCTGCGCAATACTATATCCTACTGAACGGAGCCCAGCATTCGCAGTGTTCTCAATTTGAATTACCGTGGTTAACCAGATTTCGTTTTGATCGCGGTCATCGTGCACATAGCCTGTATGAGAATAATGTCATCTGAAAGCCTATTTGTGGATTTTGCAAATATTAAGAGGGGCTTTGCATTAAGGGAATACCTACAAGTCGACTCAACGCCAACAATTAGATTGATAGTGGCATGAACGATCGACAACCAAAATACCAACAAAGCTACTTGTCTGACAGTTGGGTTGTAACATTCCTGTTCTGTAATGCTTATTACTAAGAGGAAACCAGAAATATCCAGCTGTTTCGTAATGCTTATTAATAAGAGAAAACCAGAAATATCCAGCTGTTTCGTAATGCTTTTTACTAAAGAGAAAACCTGAAATATCCAGCTGTTTCATAATGCTTATTGCTAAAGAGAAAACCAGAACTAGCCAGCTGTTTCGTAATTCTTATTACTAAAGTAAAAACCAGAAATATTCAGCTGTTTCGTAATGCTTATTACTAAAGTGAAATAGAAAACTAGCCAGCTCTTTCTTAATGATCAATTATTGGTTATCTTTGAGGGCAATATCATGTTATGGACCCAATAAACTGATATTGACCGAGGCCGAAGTCTTGGGTCCATAAAACATGATATTGCCCGAAATATGGTAATTATTTGTTTTATTACTTAATACTAATTTCAATGTGTTTCTTTTTCCTCACTGTTATTTTACCAACAGTACTGACGAGCTATAAGTATAAGTACAGCGTTGATTGATACCCAAATATCATTATTTACGACTGATTTTCGACCAATAAGAATAAAGAATCTGATATATTTTCATTATGTAATATTGCTTATTACTAAAGTCAAAGCGAGAAATATTAAGCTGGTTCATAATGCTTGTTACTAAAGTCAAAACAAGAAATATTCAGTTGTGATCTTGGACTGTCTAATCTCGGTTATAAAGTTTGCTATAATTAATGTTACACAAGATAGTTATCCATAGCTATACTGTATACTATATCATAGACTTTAAACTCTTGATGATAAACTAGGTATTATTCTAGCTATTTATATACGGTCTAACTACATTATATTGCATTGTATAATCTCGACTATTAATATTGCTATAATTAATATTATTCGATCTATTTATCTATAGTTAAACAGCATTATTTTGAACTGTATAATCTCGGTTATAAAGATTTGTATAGTTTACCGTATACCAGCAAGTTACATTGTATTATTTCGAACTGAGTAATTATTGCTATATTGCCATATATACACACGTAGTTAATCATTATTATATGAACTAGTTATCTAAAAACTGCATTATCTAGAACTAAGCAATCTGGAATAGTCTAGACTCGTCATTGGCGACAATGGTTATCGCGAAATTCCAATATCTCGAACAATTTGTTTTGATACGTTGAACCCACTTTAACTCACGCACTCGCAGGCGCGTGATGTTTTTCACACATGATCCCAGCAAATTGTTATTACTATATAGGTGTGATTATTACAGTAATTACAACACATGGTCTGCGGGATGAGAGAATAAACCAGCTGTTACCACACCAGATACTCATGTCAATGTGCAGCAAGGAATGTATTGTATGTATAATTATATAGTTTTCACCTGCACATCAACACACACATTTGTCACACAAACATTAATGGAGCATAGATTTGAACGGTTGGAAACTGTAACCTTGGAGAAGTCAAACGTTCAGTGTGACCAGTGTCAGTGTATATTGAGAGTGCATGTGTTGGTAGAGTGTGGCCCTTTACAGCCAAATAAACAGCCATAGTTGGTAATAATATTAACTATAGCAAGCTTGATGGTTGAGAGTATACAGTGCAATATAATGTAGTTAGTTTTAAAGATCATATTCATATCACGACCTTTGTTACTCTAATTGTGGACTCTGGTCGGTGTAAGTGGAAGTACACCTATCCACTGAGCCTTACGGGGCACTCACTCTGGGTTGTAGCCTGTACTGGGATAAACATCCCATATGCAATGAATGGAGTTCGAATCCAGTACCTACTTAAGCCCGATGCGTTAACCACTGTGCTACTGGGATTAACACTGGTAGCTACTGGTATTTTTAATCAAAGTACCGACTCCAACCCAAAGTGAGTGCTCCGCAAGGCTCAATGGGAAGGTGTACTTCCACTTGTTTAACAAAGGCCGTGGTATGTATGGTCCCGTCTGTTGGAAAGTACATATAAAAGATGCTTTGCTACTTATCAAATAAGAGTATCGGGTTTCCTCTCTCATACGAAGACTAAATTCCCTCCTGGACAGGCAGTCAAGGCAGCTGGACTACGTGGCCATGACAGACGTGCATGAACCATAATTGGATATAGGCACGTACATACATTATATCTACCTAACCACTGACTGCTCTTGTTGCTCAGGTTACTTATTCTCCTCATCGTGTAATACCTGAGAAACAACACGTAGTCCGCCCAATCACAACATTACTATTCACCACCAAAATCCACTTCTACATCCAACTATGTCGTGGGCGCTACATCTATTGTAATATGCTACTCAAGCGAACTTACAGCAGTCTAAATCACTTGTAGATTGCGTTTCTCTGACAACTATAGTTATTCAGACATTAATACGTGGTTTAACTGTTAAAGCTTCGGACATTACCAACAAGGGCGAAAGCAAAAGTATGCATGAATTATGTTCAACAAGATCGATTATCCAAGTTTATAAATGGTTCCGGTGCTATTTGCAGCATGGACAACTTTTGACAAACAAGACTGTTGGGAATCGACCCGAAAACATCAGACCAAACATACCATCACATTATCTGCTGGATCATACATTGTTACATTGCAGTTAAACACGTCCGTGCTTCATACAGATATTTTATATAATACTTAAAGACCCGCAATAACTAACGTCGGCATTAAACGTTTCGCCTCTGCTGCATCTTCTGACAATGACCTGACATTAGAAATGTTCGAATTAATTAGCTGCAAGTTTTAGCGACGTGTGCTTACGATGTATACACAGCAATTTGACATTATATAATTATTTTTTTAAATTTCTATTGGTGTTTATAATCATATAATAAATGTATGTAAGTATGTAGATAAACAAGGGCAGTGTTTTCTCGTCTGTGCATTCGCATATTATTTCGCGTATAACCTGCTTCACTTCCTCGTCACGTGGTCGCGCCTTTAGTTCTAAAATGGTGAGTGATTCTCTTTAAACAAAACATTTGTATGCAGGTGACACGATACAATTTAAAAAATTACACTTTTTATAAAAGCGTGTGGACCTAATACTTTGCTTTAATTATAGACACTTTCCCATTGAAATGTTTCGGACGAATACTATATTATCTGTACTGCGTTCTTTGAGTCATTTTGGTTTTTATGGAACTGTATATACATAAATAGTACACTGGGGTGTCAGAATCTACTATACCGTATATATGCACTATTTTGTTTAATATCTCACACAGTGTCAACGCTTTAAGGTATCGTTTGAAATCGCTGACCGTTTACGATAATTCATTTCTGATGAAATTGTTTTTCTTATGGTTTGAACAATGAAAGGCGTTGTAATAAATAAAATACTACATTCGGTCCAGTGAGACAGTTTATATTACAACTCGTGTGTTTTCAATCTAACAATCACTCGCTGTTGCTCATTATGTACGATTTAAAATACGCTTGTCGGAATATAAACGTCATCTCGCAGGAATTACATGTAGTTTAGTATTCTCTCTATATAAGAAAGAATATTGTACTCCTCGATAGAAATCCACCTTCATGTATGTTTAATTTGTAAAACAAAATGACTCTCGTTACCCCGAGTTTATCCATAATAGATGACATGACGTATGTCATTATCACCCTAAAGACCTACATTTAACGAATCCCGATGAAAAGTCATCAGTATAATATATTCTCTACAGCATGGCAAACAGCACGATGGTTGACCCTGAAGGAAAATCTCCCAACAAGGTAGAGAAATCAATACTGGCTCTGACTATTTTGTACGCAGTGGCGTTTTCCTTACCATTGTCCCGGCATATGCTGGAGAACTTACCCGCCTTTCCGATAGGCTCTTCGTTACAGCCTTGACTAATATAGGAAAGAAAAAAGATACACAAGGAATAATCTACAAAACCACGTGATCTTTTCATTCATTATGAACATCATTTTGTGATGTCAGTGTATATATTTCATTAGGATTGGCAATGCGAGTTGGTCAGACAACTGTACTGATTCTGCTTTGCGTTGCTTCTCGTGTGCTGCCATGTCGGCTTTTCCACCCTGAACACAGTTTGTTCTAAATTCACAGAGGATGGATAACAGAAGAGCCTTATGGATGTCCTCGTCAGTGTACCTAAACGGATTTCATAAATGTTGGTGGTGTCGAGTCTTTGATCATGGTGACGCAGAACAATATGCCATGTTTTGCCGCCATCGCCATGAGTATTGGTTTTGATTGGATAGCGAATCGTGTGTTTTAACCGTGAACGTTTAATAACCAACTGGATAGCAGATTGATATTCACGGAATGGAACTACTTTAATTGAAGCGTTGTTTGTTAATCTGATCTGTCTGTGCGTGTGCGTATGTGTATGCTTAATCTAAGAATTGATGCCAGACCATTATCTTAAATAACGAAGCATGCTGCAAGTAGGAACATGCGCAGTGGCAAATGAGTAAGTCTGTCCGTATATAATGTGTATCCCTTCGTTGGTGTCGACTTGGTGTCTGTAAAGCTGGGAGTGATTTTCAACTGTCTCATTGTGTCGTCTGTGTGCAACGTTTCGTAGTTGTTACTTTAAAATGAACCACAATACACGTCTGCTATTACGGTGGTTCGTGGAGGAGATCTCCAGCAATCGGCAGCCATCATAGATTTAAATGTCAGGTAGGGGCTGAAAACGTATGCCATAGCTAGCTATGCAAGACTTTTGTTTTAGCTCCCAGTGGTCTATAGAATCCCATGCTGCGGCTATAAACGTCCTGTTGCATGGAGAGCAGTTGATTTCATCTGCACGCGTGCATAGGCGCTTGACCTGTTACGTTCTGTTCTGTGGGTGTCGGCAATATTAATCCCAATGGATCGTTGGGTTTTTGCCGCAGGTAGTTAATGTCATTACTGTCTAGATCTTTTTTTCATTCCCAACTGACAATGGAATGTACGCCGTACCTTGCAGCTACACTAACCTTTCATTATCTCTGAAGTAATTTTTTGGGGGAAAAATTATTTATTTACACTCAATTGCTAACGCAATTTCCGTAAAACTAATAGGTGTTGTTCGCGTGCAGCGTAATTGGGAAAAGTATACATTTACATAATACACATGTCGGTCAGATAATACATTCGTTGTAAACCGTATGCTTTGCTGGATGTAATGTCGTAATAACGTATATTGATGTAATTTAAAATGAATGTTACTTAACAAGTTAGTATTTTATATCGCACTGGTTGTTTTACCGGTGTAATGCGTACATGCATATAATACATGATGTTTAATATTTTTCCCATTTATTGTCCAGTTTATTCCATGTTTTTACATTTAGATTTAAATGTAGGCTAGTAGTGCTGATATCTAACAAATGTGTTTATACGCAGAGTAAATAATAAAAAAATGTCATTTTGTTGGGTTTTATGGCTTTGGTGGTGGATGATTATGCCTGCTTATGATGTACCTGCTTGTTAAACTTATC
>JAUTCZ010044289.1:0-12266 GCA_032273805.1 Melanodrymia brightae | reverse complement strand
AGGCCCGCTTTCCATTAACGCGATTTCGCACACGATTTTATCGATATAGTGCATTTACGTTGGACCCTTTCCATATATGCGAAATCGCGTATATGTAAATGGTACAATGTAAATGCACTATATCGATAAAATCGTGTGCGTTTTCGTGTGCGAAATCGCGTTAATGGAAAGCGGGCCTAACACTTGATAAGTAGCCAGGGATCTTTTATATGCACTTTTCTAGACAGGACTGTATATACCATGCGCTTTGCTAAACCAGTTGTGGACACTAGTTGGTATAAGTGGACATACACCACCTACCCATTGAGCCTTGTGGAGGCTCCAAGCACACACTCTGGGTTGGAGTCGGTACTGGGATTAAAAATCCCATATGCCACTAATGAGATTCAAACCCAGTACCTACCAGTCTGAAGCATTAACCACTTAGACTACACCACGGAGGCTGGTTAAATTTCTAGAAAACTTTGACTTATATACACATGTGACTTGAATAGTTGCATTGATGAAGGTAAGAAAGTTGCCTGTGTGTGGGTAAGACAAAAGTATAAGAGCAAAGTGCTATATTAGTTTTAAAAAACATTTTGAACATTGAATTTTAAACACTGAGCACATTTCACATATAAAATACTAGTCCATAAATGGACGTAATATTGTTGACGTGTGGATGGGATGTAATGGACGTAATATTGTTGACGAGTGGATGTGATGTAATATATACATCACATCCACACGTCAACGATATTACGTCCATTTATGGACTAATAAAATACTATAGTGTCTATTTTTAAACGCCTATATAATTAAATACATCTTGAATACGGTACTTTTTTAGTTCTAAGTTCCAACAAGCCAATGAAATATTAGACACCAAATCTGGCAATGACAAAATATAACTATTTGTTTTTTCGGTTTTTGCATTACTCTAAAATATAAGAATTAATGCCTTAATCAAGTTAATGGTATTGCGAGACCAGACATCACAGATAAATATCATTATCAATGAATATCATACCAAAACACTCAAACATCTAAATCGGATTTGTAATAATGCTAATTAGTCAAATTGTTGATTTATATTAAAACTCTGATACGTCATTATTCAAGTCACAGAATCTAGTATTACTAATAAAGTATTTAGTCAAAACTTACACAATTTCACATTTTATATAGGAAGGAGTTACATCCCTTCGTAATCGTACTATACTTTTTATGGTTTTCTTTTCCAAAACATTTCATAAGGGAAACAACTCATTTGTTTTGGACGTGAAAGCAACATCGATTTTGATACCTATGGATCCATGCAATGTTGAATTACGTATTAATAGACGAGATGGTACACAACAGGTGTTTTTGCAAACTGCAGGCAGAAATGAGACCAATTATTCAGATTTTAAAACATTGGTGAATTCTTTAGAAAAGCTACAAAAGGAGGCTAATGCCGGACTTACGATTATTGTGGAAGAGGAGAAACATTCAGCACGCTCTATTTCAACTGACAACGTCCCCAAAAGAACATCGAAAGAAATGGAAAGTGATGGTAAAGTAATTAATTAATTGAAACAATGAAGTTTAAAGCGGTTGGGGGTGGAGGGAGTGGAGCAAGTCTTCCTCTCACTTTTCAATCTTTGATTATAATATAATTTAATTTTCAATCTATCAGTATCAATTTCTTATTTCTATTACTGTATACTTACATTATTATAATAATAAGAGTGATTATTATTCCTAAAGAAGAATCATACGATTTTACAATTTATATTATATTTATTTTTCCAATAATTATTATATATCTGCATGTAATCAATGTTAATTATCTGCGTCTTAATTCTTGCCCAAGTGGTAAATAATTATATCTGCAGTTATTTTGGCTAAAATTGTTATCATCAAGTTGAATCAAATTCATTCCATGAAATTGAAAACTTGTGAATGTGATCATAAACACTCTTAATTTAAAAACTCTCAATCACCACGTTTCTCAAGAAACATTTCTGCTCTGCTGCATCTCCAGACAATATAATCTCTTGCCGCAATTGAACTAGTCCATAAATGAGCATAATATCGTTGAGGTTTGGATGGGTGAAACATGGATATAATATCCCATCCACACCTCAACGATATTACATTCATTTATGGACTACATAATGACATCTTGAATTTCTGTTGATGGTTAACTTTTCCTGCCAAAATGGTTAGTGATTGTTTTTAAAATATATTCGTTACAAGCATAAAACCAAAACAAAGAAACAATTAACTCATAATGCAACTTTGAGAATGATACTTTTAATGCAACTAACAGTATTTTATATTTGTAGAACTTGAAGAAGAAGATGAAGATGATGATGATAGTGATGAGTTCATTGAGAAGAAATTAAAAAGATGACAAGAAAAACTTAAGAAAATGTGAAATTTTAGGATGTATACCAATGATCCTTCCAAACATAGCAGGCCATTATATTTGTGAAATCCATGGCAATAATCAGTTGCTTTCTTCAAGTTACCAGCAAAATAAATGGGATTTGTCCAGGATTTTTTGCTTGGGTCCAATGACTAAAGCCAAAATATTGTGTTTAGGGTAACCCTACCTACCATAATTTTGCCCCCTTACTCAAAACAGACAGGATAGCACACACCACAGCCTTTGATATACCAGTCGTGGATCACTGGTTGGAATGGGAATAACACTGGGTCCCCTTGAGGAGGATAGATCCTTTGACCCATCAAGCCACAGGCAGACGCTCTACCGCTGAGCTACACCCCGCTTCTTGGTAAAGATCAGGAAATCCCATCGTGAGATATATAACTATTTGGTCTGAAACGAGGCTTGCAGTGTTTCCGATCAAAGCGTTGAATCTCAAAGGATGTAGTTTTCCAGCCTTTACTGGCCTTTCTTGATCCATGACTGGCAGTTATTCTACTGTATTATCATATCCTACTAATCTGGCAAATGCATAAGTACTGTTAAAACATACAAAATACAGAAAATGGCCGATTGTACAGTGTATGTTCCACCTTCACCATTCCCTGCTGAACCATCTGTGAATGCATGGATCCAGGTTGTCTTTGGATATTGCTCATGAATCATTTCCTGTGTAAGTGATGTTTCCCATTTGTAGCAAAACCTTGAACATCCGGTCTGATCTCTTCAAGTTGTTTTTGTATCCATACATTGCGAGGCATTTTGGCTGATTTAGTCGGAGTAGTTCTATTGCAGGTTATACATAAGGTGCTTAAGACTGATTGTAGATTGTAAAGCTTGATGGGAATATATTTTAAATGAAATGTTTGTGACAGATTTAATAAAGTTGGAGATTGAATCGACTTTTATTCCTTAAAAAGTATGTTTTTAACTTCATAAAAAGTATGTTTTTAGCCTCATTACTAAGACATATCAGCAGCTTTGAAACCTTTAAAACTAAGTGATGATCCCCTCCTAATTTGTGCATCCAGAACATGTCAATATTTTAAAAACATTTATAACAGTGTGACGCCACTTACAGGGTCTGATTAAAATAATATGTAACATATAATAAACTATGAAAGATATATGTTATTACATATCCATGTATAAAGCATGTGAACGCAATACAATAGCTCATGGGCCATAATTTTTAGTGGTATAACTATTGAAGAATAAATAGAAATATCAAAATTAAATATTCTTGTCTTTGTTCATGTTAATCCATGAACAAACTGATAACTTATCAATATAATTATATATATTATAGCTTTTATGTATAATGGTTACCTGTTTGTTATAATATTTACCGGTATATAAAAGTGCTGTAAACACTTAACACTTGAAGTACAAAAAACACTGCTTTAAAATATTACTAAAGATTATGCCACCAATATTTAGCAACTTTATTATTGACACATGGTGGTTATAACACACGTACAGACTTTATTACAAATTTATAGATGTGTGTATATATATATATATATATAATATGTATATATGTAATTATAAGCTAAAATATTGCATTAATAATGTATGTCAAAAGGCACTAACAAATAACAGGTAACTATTCAAAAATGGCTGCTTGATTAAATATTTTCTGCATTCTGAACTGCATAAATAAAAATTGACTCAGATCTTTGATACAAGTAATATAACATACCATCATAAAATATAAATACTATCACTGTATATTGTACACAATACCAATATCTTGATTACTGGTAATCTAACGAAGCCTAATGGAATCTATCACCGTTGTGAGGTATAGATAAGGCAATTCCAACCCAAGGGAGAAAATGTTTTTATGTGAAGTCCGAGCTTTAGCGAGGCCTTTACAAAAACATTTTCTCCCGCGGGTTAGAATTGCCGTATCTATACCGAACAAAATGGTGCTCGATTCTTTTTCTTGCTAATTTAACTACAACAGCAACACGATTGTACACAAAAGTTTTGTGACCCATTCGTAAACATTGCGCCTACTATCCCCATTAATAATACGCGCAAAAATATGATCCCTAAGATAAAAACACGTAATAACCGTAAGATATAAATGTGAAAATGTGCATTTCCTAAAATATTAAATGTGAAAACTAATATAACATGAATTGGAAACTTTGCTTATAAATATAACAAGAAAATCGGTGATGCGTATCAACAACCAGTAATTGGTGTATGTAGAAATCGTCTAGACCCGTGGGTCTGGACATATTTATCTAGCACCTGTTAAAATCTGGATAATTCAGTCCAGTGGGCAAGAAATATTAATATTGTACCTTATAGATCTCTGATCAATGCTATAATATACTATTGGTACTGTTGATATAAGGTGTATATTACTGGATATATAATTTGCTCTGACATTCATAAATGCAGTAAGTACATTATTTCTGAAATAGTTTATAAAAATCCTGCAGACTGAATCTCTTCTTTCTATGTAAATTGGTCTTATCTTTGGAGGGAGTTTATTTAAAAATACAGTATGACCACTTTTTATCAATCAAAATTGAACTTTCTGCATTTATGAATATAACCGAAGTATTGCTCACAGTATTACAGTACGAATATTTTATTTCTACTATATATAACACCCGTACAAATATAAGTACATCTCAGATCTAAAATGATAACATTTGTCCTCAATATCAAAATGATAATAGAATATATATATATAAATACAATATCTTATCTCAAATGTTTTCACTAAAAAATAAAAATTTCATTAAAATCTACGAAATAGTAAAGGAATCTAAAACCAATATAATACTTAGGGGTTGTTCAAATATTACACAAGACTCGGGGGGGCGGGGTGGCATGGGGTTGTATGTCCAATGTTTGAGAGGGATGGGGATTTAGGTACCCGGTAGTCATTGTTGAGTGCTATATAATGCTTTTTTCACATAATGAGAACTGTTTGCAATATTACCCCACATATCTATGGGCAATACATATTTGTATTTTCTTTTATGACATATTCTGTATAAGTTATACATGTACTACAAGTAATTGTTTAACCTTCTAAAAATAAAGACATTATCTTTGTTATGAAGTGTCTCAACAACATATTACTACGTCGTTTTTTTCAATAACAATTCCTGTCCATTGTCCTGGCTGGCAAGTACCCTTCCCTCCACAAAATAATTTTTGGGAACCTCTGAATGGTGCCAGCACCTTTGTACAGTTTCATACTACACACCCTCATATATTCATGGTATTCGAGATTACAAAGCTTCTATGCTAGTTGTAAAAACTGTCGAAAACACTATCTTTTAATATGATGAGATCATTTTTGTATTGTTTATCAACTTAAGGCACAACGTAGATTAGATTTTGCATAATTATTTCTTTTCACTTGCTTTCTTAGCTTTTATGCTATGTTTAATAATGACTTCCACAATGCCAGGTTCAGCTAGAGTTGAAATATCTCCGAGTTCCTTAGTATCGCCACCGGCTATCTTCCTGAGAATTCTTCGCATTATTTTACCTGATCTTGTCCGTGGCAGATCTGGCGTATACTGAAAGATAAAGCAATTATTTAGTGTGTATTAACTTTCAGTTGAACAGAATATTATATTACCATTGACATTAGATAAACAAATATATTGGTAAAAGCAAACAAATATGGATGGAAAATGTGAAAAAATAATATGTAGACAAATTTGAATAGTTTTCCTGTTTAGGAGTATACTTAACCATTCCAACATAATTATATTTCCACCTGGGAGGCATTCATGTTTCGAACTTAAAAACGGAAGACTTCTGGCTCATGATAACAAGTTTCTGAAGGGTGGGTGACCATTTGGATTAATTTTTGTAGAAAAAATGATGAAGAATAATAAAAAGAATACCACCCTCGTGTAATATAACAATTCATTGATAAAAATCCTCAGATTTTAGACTTTTATCAACTCCTATTGATTCATTATATCAAAAGACACTTGGGAGTATCCTCTATCTGCAACATCCTCTGGTCTAAGAATCTGTGAATGAGTCGGTATGGCAAAAGTTCTTGGTAGTTGTCTTGGCTTTTGATTCTTTGCAACAAAATACAACAAAAGTCCTAATGACGACCATTCGATTCAAATCTGGATACACAGCCTGCTGTAGCAAACCCTAGTAAGAATACCGTCTTGCAAGTTAAAGCATCCAAAGAACAATTGCTCCTTGGTTTGTAAGGGTGTGTGGTTAAAGCCTGAAGCACAACATTCAAGTCCAGATTGTTTGATCTTCATTGGTGAAACATATTTTCAAGAAAAGCACCATTTCATGTAGTCACAACAATCGTTATAAGCTTTTAGTTGAATTACGGTGAACATTCATAATTGCTGAAGAAGACTTGGCTAGGTTCTTGGCGATAGTGTTCTTGCATGGAGTGGAACATCTTTGGATCTTGGTGTACCCTTCTGGAGTGCAGATATAACAGCAGTCTTTCCCATTCTGATAGCGGTAATAGATCTGGATCCACCAAGTTTAGAAGATCTGGAACCAAAGGTGACATAGAAACTGCAGCAAGCATTGTAACTCCATGGGTAGCTGAATCAGACGTGGAATGATGTAAGCATCTTGGGCTTCCCAGCTTATAGCCAGAGCATCGAGGTCTTAAGCCTGTGGATCTGGAACCGGTGACACATAGATTGGAAGTTGTTTGTTGAACTGGGTTGTGAACAGGTCAATATTTGGCATCCACAGTTGATGGCAGATCATTCTGAACACCTGGATTCCACATGGGTGGTGATAATGTTGACCGTCTATGCAGTGAATCTGCTATGACATTGGAGAAACCTGGAATGTGCCTTTCCCCGAAGCTGCATATGATGGGCATCTGTCAACTGGAACAGCAAAGACATTCGAGTGGTGTCCTCCAAATTTGTTGATGTAGGAAGCCACTGTAATTTTATCAGTAGCCACCATCACTTCTGTTCTCCTGAGGCGTGATTTCCAATAGTCTATGCTGCTGAAGACTGCCACTAACTTGAGAATGTTGATATATGACATTTCAATTGTCACAAAAAGCAAATCTAAAAGATGAAGTAAACTTAAGATAGCAATAGATTATACGAGCTGTCAAACGGATGAACATCTTGAAAGTGCCATACAGCAAGGACATTGATATGACGTTACCGGAAATACTGCCAAGGGAAGTCTTCTGTTTTTATGTTCCTCTGGGATGGAAATAGCACTATGTTGGAATGGTTAAGTAGATGAAATCAGTCTAAACCCAATTCACATTGGACTAGTTTGTGATAATGTCTCACATTTGGAATTTTTAAAAACAATTTAGGTGCAGCTAGAGTGTCCAAATCGTGGAATGTGTCGATATAAAATATTGGCGTTTACACTTTTGTGTATTTATATTCAAACTAGGACTACTGTTCAATTCTGGATTCTAAAATGTGCCAGATACTAAAACTTGGTATGTCATACCTGAAAAACATCTGGAACTGCATAGCTGGCTATGCGACTCTTGACCATGGCTTTCAACTGGTCATCAAGGGTTGCATACGAAATGGAGACTCCATCTTTTAAAAGAATGTAGGCATATACACCTAAAACAAGAGGGATTATTTACCATCAGCTACATATACCAATGAAATTCTTAAAGGCTATATGATGATATAAATCCATGAAAATATTTATGCCATATATATATACAATGTACAGTTGAACCTGTCTATGGCGGTCACTCTCGGGACTTACCAACAGTGGCCGCCATGGACAGGTGGCCGTCGTATCCAGGTCTGAAAACTCCAGTTGTTTTAAGCAACAGACTTCCTCAGAAACTTCTTTTAATGATTACCGCCGATGATTATCACATCTTATGTTTAATCCAAAGTGAAAACACGTGTTAGTTATAGAATGCGAGCATATTTTACTGATTGCTGCCAATTACCTTATTCAAGCAGTTGCTTTGTCGACTTTCGTCGCCTTCGGTAGTCAGAAGATTAAAGAACCTCTAACTTATCAAAGCTACCGTGGAACAATTCATTGAACAAAGAACATTACATTTTTTTATGTTTTTATTGGTGTATCAAAAAGAAAACAAAAGTAACCGGCCCCAAATTGTATGGTAGATTAAACCCTGTGTGTATATATATATATAATAACATACCAAGGACATAATAATTGATGAAGTGAGTTTTACATTTTTAATATAATATTCAAAGAAGTTTAGAAAGGATTAATGGTTTATTTTACCTTCCCCCTTTATATCATGTGGAAAACCCACTACAGCTGATTCAGCAATTGCTGGATGGTCATTCTGTAACGAAAAAACTCTTAACTTTCAGTCTCGTGAAGTTGAAATACTCCTGTGAGGTAATACTATTACTAATAGCATAACCGAATGACAAGTGTTGGATTACAAAATGGCTAACCCAAATTATTTTCAGTAAAGTTATTTTATCATAGAATATTTATTGTATGCTACTGCTAGCAATATTAGTCTGTTCGTTTTATTGGTAACAAATATCCGGTAGTCCTATTTCAGGAAGACAACAGTAATATTGTGAAATTTGTAATGTATTATTTGCAATATATCAATAGGCTTTTTATTCAACATGGCAGGAGTTAGCATAATAAGAAAATGAACAGACTT
This sequence comes from Melanodrymia brightae, assembly GCA_032273805.1. Lineage (NCBI taxonomy): Eukaryota > Metazoa > Mollusca > Gastropoda > Neomphalida > Peltospiridae > Melanodrymia > Melanodrymia brightae. The sequence continues at coordinate 3,216 of JAUTCZ010044289.1, read as the reverse complement.
TACAGGGATAATTACAGAAATTCAAAATTAATACATTTTAGTACATTGTAGATATCGAAATAATTTCTCTATTTAACAAGTTAAGTTTACCAGAAAACACAAAATTCCAACAAATTACATGCTCACATCTTTTAGATTATCTAAACACGGAAGTATATCATATTAGGCCCTATTTGCCTTTCAAGTGCCATTTTCCCGATAAAGTAGGTAAACCGTAAACGTAGGTTATGTCTGGTGGATCTAGAAGGTGTAGCAGCCAGATTGTTCTAGAAGACACTTTATAGTATCTACATTTCAAAATTTTCTAGGATCTACATTAAAAACCCAAACAATGGCATGTTTTTTTATCTCGTGTTTTCAAATGAGCAGCTGGAATGCCCCCAACCCACCTCCACTTTGCAGCATCTACTTTCAAACATGTTTGAGCCTTCCTATAAAAACCCCTGATGGCCCATTTTTCATTCAAACATGTGCATGTTTAAATAAATTCCTACACGTTTAGTCTTACAGAATCTATTTTCAAAAACAATTTTATGGGGTAGCCCCAGTTATGTTAAAATAAACAGTGACTTATCTATTTTTCATGTCATGTTTAAATGATCAGCCATGTCCCTAGAACGAATTCTACAGCATATATACTTTTCATAATTCTCTAGGACTACTCATACCCACCTCACAGTGGAATTCGCAGCTGCTGATCTCATGGCTATGGTCTGTGACTCACCTTCTATACATTGAAAGTGCCATTTTTTAAAAGTACGTTTTTTATAGATTGTGGTTTTTGTTACCAAATTCAAGCATACTTAGCCTTGTTTAATAACAATCACTACCATAGGCTTAAAGAAATACTCCCATGTCACTGTAGTGCCTTTTTTATAGAAAGTGCACCTTTTTCAGTAATCACCTCCACGCCCGACACCCAATAAAGAGAATAATGGATCTTACCCTGCATATACATTAACAAAACAGTAGATCCTACAAATTACCCAAATATACCACAGTACATCTACATTTGTAAAACATACCTATTGAGTTGGCTTATATCCTTCAGATTACCAAAACTTCTTTCAGATTATCAAAACAAGCCATTCAAGAATCACTTAATTGCCAAAACATACCAGAATGTCTTCTATTTCAGCAGTTCCAAGCCGGTGGCCTGTCACAGTAAGCACATCATCAATCCTGCCAGTGATCTGATAGTACTTGTCTTGTCGTAAGGCACCATCACCAGTAAAATACATTCCTATGAACAAACACCAACAAAATACTACTTACTGTTACAGTACATGTAGTGATTTACTACTGTTACAATAAAATACTGAGTCAATTTGCAAGTTAAAGGTGGTGACATTTCAGGGTGGATACAAGATTTCAGATTGGAGAGGTGTCACAGTTTTAAGTGTTTTATATTAGAGGCTCATTTAGTAAAGTCTAAAACTACATGCAGGTGCAGTTCGAGAAATATATTTTTATAGACAAACTTATTAAAGAACTTGGGTCTGTTTTTTTCTCTGCCTGTGAAGAAAACAATGTAGGGAAACAATATTATATACCAGTACCATATATTGTCATGTCTTAGACAAGTTTGGCATTATACCGCTAATGATAAGTTTAAGAACAAACAAAATGTTGTGCAATATTAAAATATGTTTACAAATAAACTGATATTCTACAATATATTATTATAATAATAATAATTATTATCTGTATTTATACAGATTATACATACCAGGATACGTTTTGAAGTATGTGTCTAAAAATCTCTGATGGTCTCCATAGATTGTTGCTGCCATGCCTGGCCATGGTCTGCAAATACACAGAGCACCTTGTGCATCTTTCCCCTCTTCTACCTGACCCTGTTGAAATAATCATCTAAAATATTAACAAGTCCTTATGGTTTGTACACAGTTTTCATACATTTTAAAAGTGCTTTTAGTCTAGTTTGCAAAACTGTGTCATACACTAGTATATATCTTGGTAGGCATGCTTATTACCCAACCCCAAGACATTCATCATAGTCTATCCGGCATCTCAATTGGGAATGGTGTCCGACTCCCTGCCACGCTGCCAGTGGTTAGTATTGTTTATAACAAACCAATTACATGATAGGTTAAAATACCAATGTTAGGCGTTGTGATATTTTGTCGGTTAGAATTCCCATTGGAGTAACAAAATTAAAATCTCACTTTCTCATTCATGAGGACAAGATCGATACCAAAGAACGGTCTCATTGGCATGGCTGGTTTTATCTCAGCTCCAGGACTGGATGGACGTGGTGAAATACATATACCACCTGTTTCTGTTGAAAATATTACAATATAATGTTTAATATGGTATATCACTTATCTACTGTAAATACTTGATTATAACCCAGGGGTTTTATTTGTTCTATTCGAGACGCAGTTGTTATTCAAGATCCATGTTCTATTATGAGACAACTTTTGTGATAAAACCCAAGAACCTACACATGTCTTTGTTGGCTTTCAAATACATGTACAAGTTTGAATTGAACAGACACTTGTTTAGTCAAGACCCAGTCTTCTATTTAAGAACCCATGTTCTATTTTGTCAGATGCCTGGGTACTATTACAGGGTACTATTAGGGTAATGATCATGTATTTACAGTATTTATAACCTCAATACATTATAATATAAATTGTTAAAATATAGCAGAAACCTTCATTTTATCAAAGATTATCTTGAAATGATTTGTTTTCTAATTCAAATGAATCCGTCTAGTCTTTTAAATAACACTGTCCCCAGCCATCCTCCCCACCCACCAAATTGTAGCTGCAATTTAAACAAAATTAATTTTTCCTTTTAAAATTAAAGCAACTCTAGGGACCTCTCGATGTCACATTTCATTATCACATCTGGATTATTGACCTGACACGGCCATATCACGATTGATAAAAGATCAAGTTTGTTTGTTTAACGATGCCACTGGAATATGGGGTGCCAAGTGTAAAAAAAAGTATTTAGCGTTTTAGACGTCTTTTTTCACACATTTAGCTTATACCAATTTATATAATAAATAAAAATTTTGTGCGAAAACATTCGCTAGATATATTAAATAAAAATTTTTAGAAAATAAATGTCTGCAATATATATTATATCTTTTAAATATTTATTATATATATTTTTTATTTAACAACTGGTCACAAATATTTATTAAATCTTTGTAACATTTATTATATGTTTACAATTATTTAGTAA
>JAUTCZ010044288.1:0-20919 GCA_032273805.1 Melanodrymia brightae | reverse complement strand
ATACATACATACATACATACATACATACATACATACATACATACATACATACATACATACATACATACACACATACATACACACATACATACATACATGTATACATACACACATACACATATACGTACGTACGTACATACATACATACATACATACATACATACATACAATCATTGATCATACCATTGATGAACAAAGTATTCCAATTTTATCTTGAGAAATCACCGACCCTTGAAGTTGGCCTTGAATATTATAAATAAAGTGTACTAGCATATAGGATTCGGAACTTAGCATAATACACGTGACATTGCTGCGTGTAACCTTAAATTTTCATAAAATAATACTATATTATATTATGAGTATTAAAGAACTTGCTTTTGGGTATACATGTTATATCAATGACGTCGGAGCGTTTTTTTAAGTGGGTATGACTCTTTTTAAAACAACCATAGTTCCAGTTTGCCCACGTAAAAGACTACATTCCTATCAGTTGAAAACAACAAAGCATAAAAACAAGGGAAACACAATCCATCAGTAGAAAAACATCTGCAATTTCCATATACATATGTTTGACGAATTCCAGATTTTTTCACCCAGGCGTATCAGCACTATGATCAAATTACATTTTGGCAAAAATATCCAGTGTTCCTAAATTATTAACTTGATTAAAAGTTTAAATCTTAATGTTTTCAGTCGGCAAGGTTAACTATTCGAAAAATTCCTTTTATCATTATATTTATTTATTTTGCTTGCTTTAGCGTACAGCATTGCTCCGTAAACATTTTTTCCTATCCTACCATCCTAGAGTCGTTATCTTTCAGTAGACGAAAAACAGAATTCTTCCCAAGTCTGACAGCTATGTATTTGATATGGTAATATGGCTTTCTCGGCTTTCTCTGTTTAGATAAGTCACGATATATATGAAGAAATCATTATGTTGGGAACAAATGTTCAAGACACCAGATAATATACTCTGGTGTTCGGGTTTTGTGTTATGTGATGGAACTGGTTATGACAGTAGTAAATATTTATCATTTAAGCCAAACATGCGAACGACGAACAACGATTATAGATAGGCCTATAAATTATACTATACACAAGAACACAGTGTTGGCTAGTACTTTGAGAGAAAGGAAACGAACTGTGCATGTTGTAAATTTTAACAGGTACATTATACGAGAGAAATACTTCTGTGAACCAGCTGTTTTGTCCGAGTATCTTAAAAGCTTCACTAAATAATCGCTCCATTACTCTTTAAAATCCGATGCCGTTAATTAGTTATAACTTATTTACGTAATTATATCCAATGAAGGTTCAAGCACGTCTGTCCCGGACACAAATCTAGCTGCCTTGACTGCCTGTCCAGGCCAGAATTAAGTTAGTGTTAGTAAGAGCAGAGGAAACCCGCTCCTCCTATTTGATCAATAGCAACAGATCGTTTATGTGTAGTCCGATAGATCTGCCCTTAAGTTTAGGCGCAAAAAGTTTAAGGGCAGATCTATCGGACTAGTTTATATGTTGCTTTCCACAGACAGGACAGTACATACCGCGGTCTTTGTTAACCAGTAGTCGAACACTGGCTGGTGTAAGTGGTATACACCTACCAACTGAGACTTGCGAAGTACTCACTATATGGTTAAAAATCTGTAATTAAAAATCCCAACGCCTTGACCGGTATTCGAACCTAGTACCTACATCTTGAGCCCGGTTATATACAATAGAAATATGAGCTCATTTATAGGGCCTACTCGTAAACAAAGAAAATTCCTTTGAATTTGTAGTGCGTGATACACACATGTAGGTTACTAATGTTTGTGAAGGAAACAGAGCTATGTAAATACTGTTACAGCCAATATTATTCGTGGTAAACTTGTATAGTAGCCCTAACGTTTGTGAAGTATAGCCTACTGAAATACAAGGCGTTGGTATATCAGTAGTGTGTACCAAGTTACGTTTGTGAAGTAGATATACCGTACTACTGCATGACATATAAGTTTGTAGAGTATGTCTTTCTTAATAAGTGCCACTTTTGGTTACACCGTAGAGTGGTCGCTTCAAACAGACTAGGTTAAAGATATATATACATGTATTTGTAAGCTATCACAGACCTCTTTTTGTAGTGGCTACCCAACTCAAACAGAGGCTGGTTTTATTAAAATCTTGAATACATTGACATCATATACGATCGATAGTTACATCCGCATCTCCATCACCTCCATCCCACTATAACGTTTCACCCCAACGACGCGCAGCTTCGTATATCACACTAACACGAATCCGTAACACTGACGAGAAATTAATATCGAGAAAGAAAGTCCGACAAACTGGTGCATTCCAAAAACAACATGGGTTGCTTATTTTTCTGAAGAGCTGCCCCGTTTACTTGGTGCTCTGTTTCAAAACGTTTTCTCAACCAGGCGATGGTATACCGCTCACGTGGCAGGATCTTTATAAACGAACACTCTTAGCGTATTCCAAGATGTTTTAAATACGGTATACATTTTGACGTAGATTATAATATATCATTTCTGGCTTTACAAATGATACCAAAGCAAGAACTTTTTTTAATTATGAAATAAATATATATTTTTGTCACACCAAAAGCCTACTTATAATTCAGTATAAGTTTTTAAGCATTTAATATCACCTACGTCTAAAATCTAACTTGTGATAAGCAGCTATTCAAGTATAGGGTGTAACAAAATTATTTCAATATGTTTGCATACTAAACAACATTATATCATGGACAACAACAGCAAAAAAGAGTCCATAAAAAGATAACAATGGTTTAACACTGTTGGAGAACATTAATTAATGGATCATCGGCTTTTGAATGTAAAACGCAGATCGATTATGAAACATATTCTTAGAATGTGTTTGCTCCCTCATAGGCTACTCTTTCTTTATTACCAACCAGGGAGTTATACGTACAATTCCACACGAAGGATAACGTATGCCGTGCAGCCTTGCATGCAATAGTGAATCAGTGATTGGAACGGGGAAACCCCATTATGGTAACTGATTCACTGATGTTTCTTATGCATCCCAGGCGCAAGCTCTATCCATTGAGCTAAGTTCCGCTCCCAAAATTCGCAACTTCCTGTGTAGTATTACAGTGCACGTTATATTTGTTCAAACCGTGATGATAGTACCGAATGAATGAAAATGCTCTGAAATAACAGAAGTTGCGATATGTATAGAGACATGCTGCAGCAGAAAGAATATTGCTAGTCGTATGTAAGGAATTGTCTATGAATAGAAATGGGCAACTCTTAATAATCCCAAGTGAAAGTCAAAATATGAAACCGATATATGTACTGTTGGTTGTTCTGTATTATTCTGGCAAAATTGGGTGGGGTTAGTATTATTATAATTAAACCACTGTTCCGCCGGTTTTGCTCAATAATTAATACGCATTTACGTTACAGATGGAGACAACAGTCCGGAACAAGTGGACATTTCAAATAGTCTAGAAACGCAGAATTCCACAGCAGGAGAAGAAAATCATGAAAACAATCATCTGACTCTAACTAACTGCGCAAGCAACAGACAAACCCAACGCAACAGACAGAGGCAGAGGCAATGCGAACGAACGAGAAGACAGAGAATGAGACAACGACTGAGATTGAGACAGAGACAGAGGAGACCCCGATGTCGAAACAATACAGTAACGACCACACAAACTTCGCCTGTGAGACAGAGACAGAGACAATGGCCAAGATCGAGACAGAGACACAGGCAGAAAAACAGATGGAGACATTGGAGACCCCGATGTCGAAACAACACAGTAACGACCACACAAACTTCGCCTGTGAGCAATGAAAATAATTCAAGGCCAGATCATTTTGAAAATTCAGACCCTTCAGTAAGCTCCAACAGTGTGAGAAGGCAACATGGAAACTCCAGCAATGACGAGAATACGCACACTGGTGTACCGGATGAAAGTAGAGATTCTGGCAGAAGACCCCGACCCTCAACGCGTTCTCCTTTTCTCAATAGACAAACGGCACACGACTTTCTATCCAGTAATCTCACCACCCGAGTGAGACATAACGAACGAATGAGTGAAAACAGAGCACTAAATGCTCTAATGGCAGAGAGTATGTGCGAAGTTTTCAACAAACATTTTTACCAGAACGCTCTTGGTGGACGTTGTCTTTAGAAATGACACAATTCTACGTCTAGTAAAAGTTTTAGGACAACGGCAGATGTCAGCATTTTCTTTTACTATTAAAGTTACCGTGACAAAATAATGGATTGGTATAACATTCTCTTCGTTTTCCTTTGATCAGCTTTATTTGGAGAACTTCTTGAAAATATTGTTGATATATAAATGATAAAATTAACTTTTAACTTCACGGTATAGTTTTATCAATCAACTTGTATTGGATACTGATACGTTCATCAAAACATTTAAGATAATATGCATGAATTCCACAGAATAAATGTTTAATAACACACTGAAATGTTTTACTTAATGAAAGAAATGTGAACTTAGTTTGTTGCAATGTAAATTGATCCTACAAATGACCGCCGATCAAAACAATGATCCACCTCTCATCACGTCATGTAAAATTGAAACTTTTAATATTTAAAATCGTTTTCTGCGTGAAGACTCAAAGAACATATATATATATACCCATGTATTAATAATGGATCCGTTCCCAACAGCTCAGTTCACCTGCGTGACTGTCCTGCTATTGGAAGATACGATTCCATCAAGGCCTTCCAGTTTCGCCAATTCATACCACGTCATCATGATGGACGTACCTGTAAGCTCGGATACCACTCGTCTTAGTTCCAGCAACGCTATCCATCCCTTTTGAATCAAACGAGACTACTAGCTGTTGAGGAAGACTCTCACTCTAGACAGGAACTACCGGTAATGGCCACATAATTAGGTTGTCCATTGACAATTGCCACCACTCATTGTTTATATTGTTTCGGTAGCATTACATTAAATTGTTTAGTTACAAGACTAGCCTAAATGTCAGTAGATAGACATTACAACCAAATGAGTGACACCCTACGAGAAAGGGAAGATAAAGCTATGCCATATCTTCGTCAATGTCAAACGTACTAACAATATGATGATCCAGCAAGCTACATGTGTATTCCATTGACCAGTTTGCACCACTAATCATGAACGTCCTCACAAAGTATACTAAACCTCTTCATCCCTCACAAAGTATACCAAACCTCTTCATATGCAGCGATGTTCTGACCCATCAAACTTTAGCCAACAATTTACACATTTCCGATGGAATTAACCTCCTTAATTGACAGGACCTTTTAATCAGACTTTAAACTTTTCGGTATTGCTTCTAAATTACTTAACATTACATTCGTATTATATTTTTGAAACAAATCTCCACGAATTAAGCTTGTAGCAAAGTGAAAAATGCCGATGTCTAGCTAGGCTCTTTTCATTAAACCAGAATGTACAAAAATGTGGTTAACTTGTGTACTTGAAATGAACATATAATTTATGTGCATGTGTTTCTTACAAATCAACTTGGGAAGCTGAAAAATATATTGGCAAATACAAAGCAATAGCAGTCATCTTCAAATTTGAATAAACCAAAATATAACAGTGTGCAATGGGGTGAATCGTTGATAGTCATTATATGTTATATTCTTCAGAAGTTGCAAATGTCACAATCGGAGGCATTGATAGCCATCTTGAAATTTGTGTTGGCCAAAAAATTGGTAACATTTGTATCATGTTTGATAACAATCTGTTCAGCCTTTCTAAAATTGTTTTAGTCAATAACAAATAGACCTGAAAAATAACACTTTTTAGGTACTTGTACAGATAAGTTGTAATAATTTTTGGTACAATTCGTTTGGCAATTCTGCAAAACATCTTGAAAAATGTGTAACATCTGTAGACAATCTTCATAAGCTAATCAGATACCAATTTTTATTACAATCCATTTATTCATTCATTCAGTCAGTCATTCTACAGCGAAAAATGTTTCTGAATAGTTATTTACATGTGTAGTAGAGCCAATAAATTTGGCAAAAACAATCTGTGACAGATTCTCTTTAGCACAATCAGTTCATTTGTTATTAAGAAGTTTGAAATGTTAGCCTCAGACAGAAATAAACTCAACTAGTATTGACTAAAGTCAACCTATCTAGAAATGACAATGAAAATATTGTTTTGTAAAGGTGTTTATTTACAGCTAACAATTTACACTATACAAGAGTATCTGGCCATTTTATTTCCTGAATAATTTGCATATTCGTGGGAAAAAAAGTAGCACCTTTAGCAATCAACAAAATGTTTCCTTCTCATCACCAACTTGATGGCCTCTACTACCACAGTGTGGGTGTAAACATGCCTATATTAAATAACCTTTAAACAAATTAAATTCATTACTAGCATATAAACATGCAAATAAATATGTTCAAACCAAATTTTTCATCACAGACTAATAGTAGAAAGAAACCTATCACATATCAAATTGTAAAAGTATTTTTTTGAGGGCTACTCCAGTCTTTCTGATTAATAATTCTGTTTCTTCATTCCTATCAAAGGTATATGTGTGAACAATAACAATAGAAAAACTGTTTCCAGTACACAAAATGTGAATATATATTATTAGCCATATGTAAGTACATGTATTTAGATATTTCTGAACAATGACAAATAAAAAGTTACACAACAATTGTATTGTTTAGTTACATGTGGAGGTCAATTTGAAATGCTCAGTTTAAACCTCTTTAAAATGTTTCAGTTAATTATAAATGATAATTTCTAATTGTTATTACACAACAACAGGATGTGATGGCGTATCATATGTGATAATAAAGTTGCTATTTTTACTTGATATGAGAACAATCTCGTGATTGCTATTTCACTCTGTAAAAATATCAACATAGTATTAGCCGACATCCTTCACTGCTCGTCCTATGATGTCATACATCAGCAATGAATTTTGTTTGTTCAGTGCTGTTTAGGCTATAACTAAAAAATCCTTATTTTGGAAAGTTTTGTGCAGTTATATTGTAACTAGAACATTTGTGTATTGCTGTTAAATTGTTTATTTCATCTCGTTAAAAGTACAAAGTATATATTTTTCTCATGAAAATATGAACTTGATACTTTTCAATCAAATGAATAAAACATTTTATTTGACAACAATACACAAATATACTCTACAAATACTGGTACTGTTAAGAAATCAAAGCAATGTCAATGTAACAGTATTACAGTAATGACACCAAGAATTAGTCACTAACTATGACCAACAATCTACAAACCAGGACCGAGGATTAAGTTATTTAGTCAATCCTGTCCAAGTTAAGTGAGGTGAAAGGAATCAAAATGTTCTCATTCAATGTTTTGGTATTCTACTTATACCAGTATATCACCCCCACCTTTGTCGACATATAACCCCAATCATATATTACATTGAACAAAGCTATATATATCACAATAAAACCATGTTTATACAGTATTTATTAACCATGATTCAAATAAGCAGGTTAATAAAATTGCAAACACACACATGCAGGTTATAAAGTTCAAATGATGAAATTGTGATATTTTTGTGATTTGCTTGAAAATAACAGCATTTATCATGTTTTTTTGTTATCACTGAAGCATACTATAAATAAAACCTTAGTTTATATAATTAAATTTATAGTATTTTTATATCCCTATAAAATTTTCTTATTCCTTTCCCAAAGTGTTCCAAAAAGATGTACTCTTAGTTCTTAATTTCCACCAATGCACTTGAAGTATTCCAGGTATGTCGGTTTTATATCATTAATGTGCATAATTTATTAACATACTAGTAATCATTAGGGATATGAAAACCAGTGAAAAATAATTCCAGATAATTCTGTCATTAAACTATTGTCAACAGTTTATGGTAAACAGCATACTTTATACTCTTAACCTAAAAATAATAATTAAATGCAAAACTTGCTCTAAATTAATGTTTATGAATCATGAATGTGCATCTTATTAGTTATATCAATCGCTTCTCTTCCTTCAGATGTAAAATATAATTAATACGTATACTGTAGTATTATTATGTTTAGTGTTCGGTTCATTACAAGGCAGGTTTGTATAATTCAAATAAATCCAAGTCTTTACTAGCTCACCAAACTGAAATATTCTTCAGTCATTCATAAAGTAATAAGAATTAAAATTTTAATTGGATATACATTTGTAGGACAGTGTGTATCATTTTACATCTACAGAGATGTTATGGTAATTATATTTCATGGATATAAGAGTTCTTTTAACATGAATGCCCTGCATTTAAGTGTCTCAATTAAGATCAAGAACTTTACACCAATATATTATCCATACATGTAGGTGCCACAAACAATGACCCAAATTTGGTTGATCTACCACTTATGATTTCAGACAAATAGATTTAATAAGACATGAAGAACTAAACACAGATCTTAAAGCAAAATGATGACACTATTAATATTATCGCTGCTAGAAAATTAAAAACCTTTGTCACTTTCTGCAGTTTTTGTAGCAGAGGAGATAAAATCTCATATAAACATTGTGTGATACACTTCACAACCCTTTTTTAATTTAAGATTTCAGAAGTTCTTAAAAGGACAGGGGGATATTACAATTTATCGATGGCAATTAAACACAATTTTAATACATTTTTTAGTCTCAATCTAGATGTAACTTGAAGCAGGGTCTTCGCGGATACCCCACCTTCCTACATGTACATTGTACTCACAAAGTTTGATGACCTTATATTAATTTGTAATTAGTGTAGGAGATATACTGTGAAAACAGATTTCTTCTAAAGTCTGAGTTCAAAATATAGGTCACAATCACCTATTTTGATGTGCAACATACCACCTTCCTTATATGTATCCACTAACAATGTTTGATGACCCTGTATCAATCAGTGTAGGAGATATCTTGTGGAAACCTAGATTTCGTTTATGGAGGTCAGGGTTCAAGATATGACAATGACCCATTTTTGGTTTGGGACACACTGCCTTCCCATAATGTATCTACTCACAAAGTTTGATGACCCTATATCAATTAGTGTAGGAGATATGCTGTGGAAACTATTTGGACAGATGCATGCATGGACAAGGCAAACACTATATACCCTCGACTTCATTGAAGGTGTATAAAAATCAAAGTGCTGATTTGCTTATTTTTTTAAATGTGGTTTAAATTTAACTGATATGACTGAATAAATAGTACATCAATTAATATGAAATTATGGAAATGTTTGAGAAATAAAAATAATCATTAAACAAACAAGAAAACTCACACCCGATATATATTGAGATAACAATGATGTTGACAAAACTTGCATGTCAAGTTCAGCACCTCTACATAACACATAATATATATATATATATATAAATATAAATAAATTCACAACAAATAAGAGATATATGGAACAATATCCTTGAACACATCTGTTTTAAATTCAACACCACACATTTTGGAGAGTACAAACAAAAACAGTTCAGGATATATAAAACAGTCCAGGGATCCCATAGAAGCTATTTCTTAATTCAGTAAACATTCATTATTAGGAAACCATATTAACATTTCGTGATTCAATTATCATGATGCTGTATAATTGAGGAAGATAGAATAGAGTTGGAAATGTTAAATTTATGAACAATAAACTGAGAAATTAGTTTCAATGAATATTTTTGGTAGTTCCATCATTTCACTCCTAGAGAAGTTACAAGAAATGGAACGACTACTTTTGCTACATATACAGGTTCGTATAAAATTAAAACTAAAAAATTCTTTGCCATTGAGTATGAGTATTGGATAATGTGATTACTTAATCGTTAACAATGCTTATTAACACACCAGGAATTAATAAACAAAAGTACTTAATTTTGTAGCAAAATAAAGCGCATAAATAAATATATATATAGTATGTTCAGATTTCTATATTTAAAACCCAATACTGTAAAAATAAAGTAATACTCATGGCTGCAAATTTTTGCAATATTGAAAACATGAATCCACTCGCGAGATGTAATTATTGTATTTTTCAGTGAATATCATTACTAGTTATGTGCGTTGAATTAGTGTACATTTACATGAGAAATTTCCACTTTTAGCTTACCATATTATCATGTATGATACACATACTACAGATATATAATTTAAATTCACATACCATCAATATCTTTTTTTAATTTTTTTATATTCATTTGGCTGTTGGGCTAATGTTTTTTTATTTTAAATAACATAGTTAATTTCCTGTTTTTCCTGGCCGGTAGAGTAAAACCTGAAACTCTTCAAGAATTTAATAAAAAAAAACCCACTAAAATTTCATACATGTGAATATTTGTCATACAATAAGTTAAATTACTACCACTGCAAACATGCTAATGTATTAGATAAGTTATAGAAGGTAAAAGTGGTTGTCTAAATGGAATAATAATTATCTATGGGGAAGTTCAAGAATAAATTGTACCATTGTTTAATAACACTATATTATATTAACTTATATATCTATCATTGTGACTTTGCTTTGTTGTTAAAGCATGGTTGATCTCATAACATTATAGGTCGTGGTTAAAACTAATAAATACATTTTGCATTACATAATAGTTGTACATCTCCTATGACATACATTGTCTCAATATTTGAAAAGCTACAGACATCACTACTTTATATCATACAAACTATATTAAAAAGTCTTACAGAACACGGAAATAAAATTGCGAAAGACTTATTTAATGAATGTATCACTGAATGTGAATATTACATTAAACATGCTGCAGCATTTGCCTCACATGTGGCAGACTATTTTTACTGGTCGATGCCATCCAGTGATGTCTGGTTGGAGCACACAACCTTACAGTCGCAACAAACTGAATTGCACAAATACCTGATTCACAATGGTTGTAGAGCATAACTTGCCATAAGTACAAAGTTTAATTATGATGATTTCAGATGTTTTTCCACATACAGTTTATCAACATTTAAAGGTCAAATGTTATCATACTTGTATCAAATTATACATTGCATATTGTTTCTATTTATGACTAATATTAACCATATATTTACCATTGCTTTTAACATTGTTTTCAAAATACAATTTGATAAATATACACAACACTGATTTAACATTCAAATGTCATAGTGAAAGTAAACTTTCGAAACATCCTAGATATAATTTATAGGAACAATATTTTAAAAATAATTAGTCTTCTTTAGAAAGATTTATGTCACATACATTAAGATTAACATCATGATTGCATTATGACCGATATATGTATGAAATACTGTCAGATATTCAATTCAATGAATTACTTAGTTTTAGATTAACTTTTTTTTTTTAAATTCCCCTTGCCCTAAATATTTAAATAGCATAGCAGAAACGAAAAACCCATACTATAATAAACTATATTAATACAGTTAACAATAAAATCTAAAACAAAATCAGTCAAAATGTGACCAATGGGTAAAACAAAAGACCAATTCCAAGATGTCCTATATGGCAATCATCTTACAATATGAAATTAAAAACCTTTTACAAATGTGTCACAGAAGAATATTCTAGAGGAATATTCTATATATTATTTACCAGGCAATGTATAGTTGTTCAATTACAGACACTGAGCTATGACTAAATAGCTCACTGGGAATAAACAAGGCGACTAAATAAAATAATGGTACTATTTAATACTGGCATTTGAAAACATATCAGCCAGGTTTATGCTATAATTTTAATTGAAAACGTTTATTACAGAATAGATGTAACATTGTTTACTGTGACATACTGCTGGAAATTATAAAGATGTTGATAAAACATTGACATCGTTGGCTAGTCTCTATTTCACAATGTGTTGTCATCAGATAGTAATCATCGCAACATTTCATTTCTTACTAAAAACAAGTTATAACCTAGTTTGTTTCACAAGAGTGGAATTAGAATAGGGATAACCGTAATGTATTTTCCAATTTAGTGACATATTGGTGGCTCTACCATTGCAGATTTCCTACTTTATTGGCTCTGCTAACATGTCACTAATAACGAGATCCATGTTAAATAGAAAAACCCACACAAACAGATACAACATTTTACATGACTCGTACTGTAAACTGTTTGTGAAGGAATTCCTGCTGTCAGTGTCCATGAATGAATAAATGAAATAAAATTTAACGACACCCCAGCACAAAAAATGACATCAGCTATTGGGTGTCAAAATATGGTGTCAGTGTCAAATGCTAATGCTAGTTAACAGGACCGTATTTAGGAGAATGTTTGTATGAAACCCCAATGAAAAACACTGCTTAAACTAGATGTAACTTAAAGCAGGGGCTTCACAGATACCCTCACCATCCCTACATGTATCCACATACAAAGCTTGATGACCCTAGATCAGTTTGTGTACAAGATATGCTCCGGAAACCCAGATTACTTCTATGGAGGTCAGAGTTCACAATATAGGTCGTAGTAACCTACTTTTGACGTGCGACACACCATTTTCTCTACCTATACCCACTCATGTAGGAGACATGCTGCGGAAACCTAGATTTCTTCGATGGAGGTCAGAGTTCAAGGTCGCAGTAACCTACTTTTGGTACGCAACACATTGCCTTCCCTACATGTACTCACTCACAAAGTTTGATGATGCTATATCAATTAGATATGCTGTAGACGCTGTTTGTTATGGTGTTGGACTGTCAAGTGCCATGTGAATCAGTGCAGTAGGTTCGAATATCAATGGGGCTCATAAGTGTTTTTTCATTTGGACCGATTAATGCAAGCGCAGACATGGAAAACACTATATACCCCTGACTTCGTTGGGGTTGGGTATAATAGCATGATATTAGATCCATTCTGGGGTCCTCATCTAAACAAAAACGAATAATTTTTGCTATTGAAAGTCAACTTTTAAAATAACCCAAACATTCAAGCAGAGAATCCTAAATACGGGTCATTAATGTCCACAACATTTTCCCATGACAAGAAGCAAAATTAAATACCACGATTTTGAAAGATTTTATCAATAAAAGTCCAAATTCAATGATTTTTAAATGATGGAAATTATTTTGTTTTTTATGTGATATTCAATAGCTTTGTAGCGCAGCAGGAACCCTGCATAAAACTAAATTTGCAATAGCATAACCACCAATATATATTGACAAACAGTAGTTATCCCTTAAAATCAAGATTATACTTCAACATAACAAAATATGGCTGGTATACATACTCTCATGCTGTCCAATCTGTTAAGCCTAGTGATGCAAACTAGTGATGGGCAAAACAGAACTTGTTTTACTACATTAGATAACATAATTGAAAAAGAAAACAAATATGTAGCAACAAAAAAAAACTTTAAAAAACCAAACAAATCCCTATCCTACTCCCCTCACAACATAATCTCAACATCACTGGCTCTAGGCTGAACAATAAATTAATTAACACCTTCACCCACTTCCATGCAGTAGCTAAAATCTTTGCATTTTGAGCCTCAATACCTGTGATCGAGATGAACAAGTTACTGTAGAATGAAGGGGAAAAATAGGAGGAAAAATATTCAACCAGAAAATAAATAGTTCTATAATACTACCCATTTCTCTTACGTCTGTCACAGGTTTAACCATAACAATGTATTAAAGATTCTGCCATTCAATTGTCGTAAAATTGCTGTTGAATTCCAGACTATGAGCTATTGTTTCTGGAACTGCATGCGTAAACCACAGTTTCTTCAAGTGGCTATACCTCTCCTCACATAGATGAAGTGGGTTCCCACGCCTGAAATTTTATATATATTAAATAATCATTAAGAATGAAAATCTTGTGAAAAACGTTTATGAACATTTTAAATATATAATTATTGATGAATTTTTCTTTTTGAAGATATACTTAAATGCGAACATCAGAGATAGTATGCTTGCTTTACATGTGAAGTAAACAGTATTCAAATATTTTGGATCAATATACTGTAGATCCGGAAATTAATGCGATGAGAGTGAGAATTATTCGCATTAATAATGTAACGCATTTATGTTAACCGATTGCTACACAAGCGTGTTGTTAGAGAAAGTACTATAACAAAGGAGACCACTCGCATTAATTTCATGTCACATTTTAGTCTGACCATCCTTATTCGCATAAATTTAGTGACACGTTAATTTCATGATCTACAGTATTTGATTTCTTAAGAATACTTAGCCTCAGTTAACAGTGCATTATTCTTGTAACGACAATACAAATAGTCTGAGCAGACCCAGACTGAGGTCCCACTTGGAGTTACCAACAGTCCAGATTTGCAGTGTGCATGCTCAAGATTATCCTACTTTTCCTATTGCCTTGTGCTAACAAGGCACGGTTTTCAGATACTCATATCTTTAGGGAGACCAACTGTAGTTTATTTCTCATTTGAGTTAGCAGTTTACATGCTAACTCTTATTTCTTCTCTCTCTTATTGTTTGAGTCGAATCTTGTACACTGATGGACATAATTTTGAATTAGTCAAATTTTATATTTGGAGTGGCTAGTGAAAAAACACATAAACAACTATATTCAAAGTTCATCTGTGTTGAACACAATTTATTCTTTCTCAATTTACAGTGCATAATCTGAATTCTTCATTATTATGATGGAATTTACTTACCTCAATCCTTGATCTGTTTCTCCATAGTTGTCAAGGTATGGTGGAGCAAGGAAACAACCTTTTGTCTTTCCCGCTAAAAGTAGTACTTGACAGTCTCGAACTCTGTAACAACAAAGAAAACCAAATTATAATACATTTATAAAAATGTGAATGAGACATCACATAATTATAACTATGCAACTTGTTGAAAGTGGCGAATAACATTAGCCACATAAAATGTTTTTATTTTTTACAATCCATAGTTTTTTACAACCAATTTTACAACTATAAGAACAGATTGGTATGGAATATACGTGGAAACAATTTCTAAACAAATAATTTAATCATTTTAAACAAAAATGTTATAAATTTGTTTTTAATAAAGTACACAAACTGCATGAATTATAGGTTCAATCACCTGAGAAAAATGCCAGATCCTGCTCCACAGAAGTGAGCATGTTCTGTTGCTGCTCCCACCGAGCTGCCATCGAGATCTTTCTGACAACAATAACTCTGAGAACACAGCATGTGTCCACACACCAGGCACATTGTTGGAGCACGACTGTCATCACTGTCTTTTGACTTGGGACAACTGCAAAAGAAAACCCGCTGCTATTATTCTCCTTGTATTGTTAATCACAAGCCTGTCTCACCTTCCTTTTCTTCTTAACTGGCTGATTAAATATGTTATTTCCCTGATGAATTAGTTAAAGGTTTCACGTATACATGACATTGTATTGCTGTTTTAATGTACAAAGGAGTTCGCCACACATGTATAAGCCTGGTATACAATTGTGGACTTCTTGTTGGGGACAGGTATCCAGTGAGTCCTCAGGCTGGTCAGGTTTTTGTACCTTGAGTGCAACAAAGGAAAATACAATTATCTTACAGCAAAAATGTATCGGAAAAGAAAAGGTTGATGTTCATCCAGAGATGCCACACTACCATATATCTTCACATGTAAGTCAAGGATTTAGTTTTTAAATATTATTTAAATTTTATTTTAAAATTTGTGGTTTCGACTTACAGGTAAGTCAATTTAACTATAATAAAAATGCCCTCTATTGCCTTGAATTTTAGAAACCTAAGAGTTGATATTGCTAAAACAAAGATTGCACTCACGTGAATGTAGATACTTGGTTTATTAGTTCACTGTAGTCGGCTGGCAAAGCGACCAAGTCATTTTTAATAACTGGATATCGCATTATTTTCTCACTGCTTGCAGACAACCGATCCTTTAGAGACTTGCTTGAACACCAACTAAAATTGAAAATTCATAGAAATATAATCACAGACTTGCCAATATTTAATATACCAATTTAATAAATCATTATCGGAGACATTTGAGGAGTATTAACAAACTACATAGTGTCTTGTACGTACCTCTTGATGAGTGTAGTGGTGATCTCTCCTTGCATCTCGAACTGCTCAGACATGTGACTAGGTAGAGACAAGTAGCGGCACAGCACCTCGAACTCCTTGCTGCTGAAATGATCTGTAATGACAATTGAAAACATTAACTTCTTACATTATCGTACCAAAAAACACATTACAGCAAATTACTTTATTAAAAAGTCGTACCAACAAGTTTACGTTAATGAGAAAATAGATATCTATCTAACATAACTAAACTATCAAGAAAATAAATAAATACATTATTCTCATTACCCAAACTGAACAAATTTATGGGTATTTTTTATTCAATTGTAAAATTCGCGATATTTTTAATTGTGATGAAAAAGCAATTGAATCTGGTTGCCTTGCGAAGGAAATGATCAGTCATACATACCATGAAGCTCATCTGGTGGTTTCACATCAGTAATGTGGAAATACAATATGGCGGCACATCGAAGGAAAGGCATCACAGCTCTTTGTAAATACTGTGACAGTTGATATGGTGATGGCATCCTCTGTGTTGGCAGTCTAAGATACAGACACAAACATATGGTGTTATTAACTTGCAATTTGAATCTACCATTAGAAAATGAGTTTTATTCAGGACTATGACTATTCATACTTGCAGATTAATATGCTGACACAATTCCAACAAAATCAAACCGGACTTTTATTAATAATTGCTTGAAATGTAGTTATAAGCAGCCATAGAAATGTTCTTACCCAGCTGCTTCCCGAAGTTGGACAAATATTTTCAAAAGAGCTTCACCCTCAATGTCATCTTCAACATCCATTGTATCTGGAATAGATCACAATTATATAATGAAACAAAACAGTGCCAATGTAAA
This sequence comes from Melanodrymia brightae, assembly GCA_032273805.1. Lineage (NCBI taxonomy): Eukaryota > Metazoa > Mollusca > Gastropoda > Neomphalida > Peltospiridae > Melanodrymia > Melanodrymia brightae. Next base: position 4,090 of record JAUTCZ010044288.1, on the reverse strand, counting down.
AGAATATGACATACAGTGGTCACTATTTCATATACCAGTTCCATCCACTGAACGAAGTATAGATGGCATACATGACCTTATTAAAACAAGGTAGTAATACATTTTTTTAAATTTAGAGATCCTGTGCTATAATACATATTACTCTAGTCTTCAAACAGGTTGTCTACTAACCTATTGATGTATAGTTCTAGCCTATATTTATAAAGTTCTAACATAATGCTGTTTTCATTGTATGCATGTTTTGGCATGTGATAAACTCACTACAAAGATATATGGAGAAAGCTTAAAGACCCTCAATCACCGAAATCGGTGCCAAACATTTCCGCTCTGCTGCATCGCCAGACAATAGCCATGACCGTACAAGTTTTCAAACTACGTTTTGTATTTGGTTGCATTTTTTGTGCAGTTATTCGTATGATGTAAAACAGGCATTTTTAAATAATATAATAACACTTTGGCATTTCTATTGATGTTTATAATCATATAATAAATGAATGCAATTATGTAGGTAAACAAGGACAGTGAATTCTCATCTGCCCATCACATAATCGCGCCACAATGGCGAGTGATTGTCTGTTTAACGAGATGAGAAGTGAGCTGACCGTCTGTGTTGTATTCGAATGTGAGCAGAATCTGAACGAGGTGAGCTGTGAGCACGAGCTGCATGGCATGCTGATTGTTGAGGTCGCCTGTTGGCAGGGTCGACAGCGTGGAGTGCTGCATCTCCGCATACAGCGACGGCAGCGTCATCGTTAGTATCACAAGGTAGTGGAACATGTCCAGATCCAGTAAGCACGGCGACTCCTTTTTCAGCTTATCCAAGTCGCTTGGAATAAGAGCTGTAATTGTCATAAGAAAACACATAAAGTACATAAACATGGCGGGGCGACATACAAGACAAGTAAATATATTTCAGTTCACAAACATTTGTCTTATTAAGCAATTTCAAGATAAGTCAGAGCTGCCATTGGACTAGATCAGACACATCTTGATGGTTACAAGTTAGCTCACTGGTCAACGTACACAACCAGATTCCAAATACAGTCAAACCTGTCTTAAGCAGCCACCTAATGGAGTAACTAAAAGTGGCCTCTTAAGACAGGTGGCTGCTTAATACAGGTCATAATGCACTAAAGTTTATGATTTGGTGGAATATTTAGGTGACCCTTTAAGACAGGTGGCTGCTTAATACAGGTGACTGCTCAAGCAGGTTTGACTGTAGTGGCAAAATGAAACTATTATAGTATTTCAATAGGTGAAGATTACTAGGTTACCTGACAGCAAGCGGACACAGTGTTGTTTGACAGTATCTGGGTTCATCACCTGGCTACAGACAGCAGCAAACCTCACCAGCGCCCCAATGAGATCAGACTGACGATTAGGGATAGATCCAAACAGGGATTTCCCATCACCTCTAAGATTTTGTTCTAAAACATAATTATGACATTAGCACTAAGAAATATATATTTTTTGTTAAGAAACCAAAGATTCAAAGCACTCATGCAAATTGTTTTAGTTATTTACACAAAAATAGATAGACTCTTTAGATTTTGAACAGAACTCCAAAAATAGCCTTTAAATGAGTTATTTGCAACATATCCAAAATACTTAACAGAAGAAAAAATGTCAAACATTGAAATCTGCATAAAATGTTTTGGTTGAGACAAACCATTTTTGAAAAGAAGTAATAACTGCCATAGCTAATTATTTTGCAATTAAAATTATATTGTACTATGCTGTTACATACCAATCGCTTGGATTGTGAATGCAGATGTACTCCAGGCCAAAATAGATACCCGTGGATTATCATCATCTGGATCTACAGACAGACCGAACTGAAAAACAAATATATATATTAAGTATAAATTATTAATCAAAGAATGTGGCTAAAATGTCCTTTTATTATTCTAAAATGCAGAATACTGCCTCTCAATAATTTAACATCTTCTATAAATGCAAAGCAAATGTTCAACTTTTAAACTCTACAGCTCGTACTTACTGCATACACATCTCTGGCAAACTTTTTAAGCATTTCTCTCATTCCTTCTGAAAAGTGCCCGCTGAAAAAAACACAACAGATTATTTATAAAATGAAAGTAACTAATTATATACAAATAGAATCATTTATTATCATAATACATTCATTTCTTAATAGATGTATTTTTTATGCATGATTGTCAAATATGGAATCAAACAAACCTTGCATCATCATACACATACTCCCAGAGTAGCTGGAAATTCTTGGCCACACTTTCAGCCATCATTCTCGTAATTGTAGAAATTGGACATGGCTGAAACAGTGCAAAGTCATCTGCAAAATATGAAAAACAATACAGTTACTAACAACTAGTCAATCATCATCATCATCATCATCATTTCCATCTCCTCAAACGTCTTGAGTGTCATCTTTTTACTAGCCTCTTTACTAGAATAAGTAAAACACCACCTGAAAATGCACTGGTACTAAGAGATATGGCATTGATACTAAAAGACAGGACACTGGTAAGGCTACTAAAGACAGCATTGAAACTAAGATATACGACAGTAGTACTAAAAGACAGGTCATCTTCTCTTACCTTCCGATTCCTTATCTTGAGCTTCTTTGATACTGTTCTGCACAGTCTTCTCAATGCCATCCAACCAGTCATCAAATTTCAGGTCCACCTCCTTCTTGTCGCTGCAAATGTCCAAACAACGGATAACAATATAGACAATAGCTTACGGGTAATGAGGAATATTACAGATTATAATGTCATCAGTAGCAAACTCTAACTAAGGACTGACAATATTAATTAGGGCCAGATAGTCTGTAATTCAGAGTAGGTTATTATCAATAGTGAAGCTCAAACATAAGAGTAAATGTTTATGCCATGGAGTATGAACATTTTGTGGAAGTCATTATGATAAATCGAATAAACATGGTATGTGTGATTGCACTGATGTCGTCGACATCGATAATAACAAGGATGCTGAAATATTTAATTGTAATTTGTGCCAACATTTGATTTAGAGTTATATAGTAGGTAAGGAACTGAAATGGGTTGTCTAAGAAAAGGATATGCACTATAAATAGAAGAGATGTTGAAATTCAACAAACATAAAAATTGAACAAATTTAATAGTTCAAGAATTTAAATGATGGATTGATATCATAGTATGTTCAATTTTGTTAGGAAAAACTGGATTAAAAAATATACACACCCAACAGGATAAAACGATGGTAGCGACGGGACAATGGGTATCACAGTATTACTTAAACCTTCACACAAAGGACAGAGGTATTCCATTTTCTCGACATCGTAACTAAAACTCTGTCGAAATCGTAACGGTCTTCGTCGTTCCTTGTTCATCACATTGTCATAATATCTGAAAGAAACAGAACAATGGTATGTAAATGTTAGGTTGTTAAAGAATGCACCAGACTAGTTTCTATTCGTCAAACACATATTTAAAGAACTTGTAAGAATCAGATAAATGGTATCAAACAGTCACTCTGTAGTGTTCTCTGTTTCCGATATAACCCAGACACAAAGGCTTAGGATGGTCTTACCGAAGCTATGCCTTGCAAACAAGTGAGGTAGCATTTTGGCCAGTGTCTCTTTGAGAGTGACATGTATAAAAAAAAAGAAAACTATTCCACAAGTTGAAGAATTAAAGACAGAAATCTGAGTCTAGAGTACTGACAATTTGAGCACGGTAATTTAGTACCGGTATGCGATAAACCCTGGAGAAGATAGGTATCATGTCAACGTATCTTTCTGTCCATGAAGCAAGTTATGCTATGATAATGTAAGTTCCATTTCCTAAATAGAAAAGTAGAATACAGCAAGTCTACCTCTGCCAGCAGTCGTGATGCATCACATGGCCACATGAGCTTATGTGAGTTCCAGAGACGAGATCAGCAGGAACAAACAGTGGATCATAATCATCTCGCTTCTCTAGAGTCTTCTCCCGAGCCTGGGACAATACAGTGGATCTGAAAGAGGAACAAACAGTGGATCATAATCATCTCGTTTCTCTAGAGTCTTCTCCCGAGCCTGGGACAATACAGTGGATCTGAAAGAGGAACAAACAGTGGATCATAATCATCT
>JAUTCZ010044277.1:0-12270 GCA_032273805.1 Melanodrymia brightae | reverse complement strand
AGCGTTGTTGACATTACAAAGCTTTCTGAACCGCGAACTTCACGAATAGTATCGGAATAGTACAAATCGATAATTACAACAACAAAAAAAAGGGTAAACATTTTGTTTACATTTATTGTTTCATGTTACGTTTTATGTATTAGTAAAGTTTTATAGTCATAATACGTTATGAAAATTGGTTTCCTTTCACACTGGTATTTTTCCAAATTAATCCGGTACAGAGGGGTAATGTCTGTAAAAGAATTTGGTAGTCTAAAGGTTAATCAATTGTTAATGTTCTATCGATATTGTTGAAGAAATCAACTTTAATTTGCCGATTTTTTTAAAAAGATTTTGCTGGTAATGTTTAATTTGGTTAAGGATCTTAAACATACAAAGACACAAATATACTTTGATGTTCCAGTGCTAAATTAATTTTATTTAAACCAGTTTGTCCAATAATGTTTCTTCTTTTCTACAGATTATTCTTGCTTTTGGAAATTACATGAATAGTGCTAAACGAGGTGCTGCCTATGGATTTAAACTGCAGAGTTTGGATATGGTAAGTTCAGTGGGAATTTAATATGTAGAATGTACATATTGGACTTAGTTGGATATACGTGCATCCTGTTCCAACCAGTAACCCACGACTGATCCATCAAAGGCCATGGTGTGCTATCATGTCTGTAGCATATTGGTGGCAGTGGGTTTCTTCTGTGATCAAGTGTTGATATCACCATGCGTTTAACATCCAATAACCGCTGATTAATAATCAATGTGTTTCCAGTAGAGTCCTTAAACAAACTTTCATTTACTAATTCCGGAATCGAAACCCTGTTTTACAATTTTAAATGAAATAGTATCTTAATAGTGTTAATGCTTGAGAGATAGCAGAAAAACCACGACCAGTTGTTAGAAGAGTTCACAGTTGTTAGTTCACTGTTAAATAGGACAAAAAGTAATGTTTGGATAAACATAAAAACAGTAAATATCAGTATATGGTGCAATTAATTTACATGAATATACATCACTTAACAGTTTAAACCATTTATGTCTTAAAACTAACATTCCATGAATTTCGACTTTTTCTTTCAGTTGGTGGACACAAAATCTGGTGACAAGAAAGTTACACTAATGCATTTTTTGGTGCTAACAATACAGGAAAAGTTTCCCGATCTACTCAACTTTGACTCTGAACTTCGCTTCATTGAGAAGGCTGCAGTCGGTAAGTGTTTATTAAGAAGGCTGCAACCGGTATGTCTTTATTTAGAATACTTTAGTAGGTTTGGGTTTATTGAGAAGGCTGCACTGGGTATGTCATTGTGCTTATTTAATTAGGAGGGCTGCAGTGGATATATCACTATATGTTTATTGAGAAGGCTGCAGTGGTTGTTATTATTAAGAAGATTGCAGTGGAGAAGATTGAGCTAGAAGGCTGCTGTGTGTATGAGAAGTATGTTTTTGTTCTAATGCAGTTCTTAATCAATCAGTCTTTAATTTTAGTGTCCATGGAAAACATTTCTACCGACATTCACGAGTTGGAAAAAGGGTTTGATTTGACAAAGAAAGAGTACAATTCCCGCAAGGACTCCAGGGACTGTCCAGTGATACTCAAAGATTTCCTTACGAACTCGGAAGACCGCTTCAAGAAACTTCTTGCAGATGTCAAAACTGCTCAGGTATTCCATTCTGAAATACTGTCAACAGATCGTTTTTGTTAAAAGATGTCGCAGACTAGCAGATACCATTGTCGGTCAGCATTATTTTGTTTAAAATATACCAAAAAATCATATTCCCAGAAACCTGTTTCCATGGTGTAGTGGTTAGACCACCGGGCTTAAGGCTAGTAGGTACTGGTTTCAAATCCCACTTGAGGCTATAGGATTTTTAATAATCGCAGTACTGGTTCCAACCCTAGTGAGTCCTTCGCAAGTCTCAGTGGGTAGGTGTACACCACTTTCACTAGCCAGTGTCTCACTACTGGTTAACAAAGGTGGTGGTATGTACTGTCTGTAGGAAAGTACATCTAAAAGATCCATTGCTACAAATAGGAGTAGTGCATTTTCTCTCTCATACTAACACTAATTTCTGTCCTAGACCGGCAGCTGGACTGTGTGTCCAGGATGGACATGCTTGAACGTCAATTGGATAATAACATGTAAATAAGTTTTAACTAATTATTCCCAGAAATGCTGTGTCCAAATTTAAAACTGATTGCTCCACTCTAATATTGAGTATGACTTCTATAGCATTAACCATGAAATGATGTTTAATAATGTGTTTTCTCTTTCCAGGATGCTTACAAACGGGTAGTAGAACATTTTGGAGAGAGTACAAGATCCACTTCACCCACAACGTTCTTTGCTATATTTGTACGATTTGTCAATTCATTTAAGGTAGGTTGGCTTTTTCTTACTTGTGGTTTGTTTTATGTATTGATTGCTGCTTATTTGAATCTTAAGTGTTGCTTTGTCTCGTATATATGTATTTTAGAAATATGTTTCTAATTTGACATCATTTTATCTTTGTAATGTTTTATGAAAGGAAATCAGTGTTGATTTTTTATGCCAAATTTATAAATTGTTATGTACCAGTCATTAATAAATTAAAAGAAAAAGGTCCTTCTTTATCTTGGATAAATTGGATAAAGCATAATTGCCATTAGTAACAGATCCTCTCTGTTACAAGTTTTCCCCACAAATCTTCACCAGCCGCATGTGTATCACAGATTGAAGTGGGAAAAATCCAACTGTTGTAATAAATCAATTTAATTCTGGTATTAGCATTAATAGATTGGGAAAACTGGAGATCATTTAAGAATTGAACGTGATAATTTTTTACGTTCATCCAAGTATGAACCGCAAAATCACTTTACACACAGTATGAGCGGCGTAGCGCTAACGTGCTATGCCGTTCATACTATAGTAAATGTAACTGGATTTCTTCTGAGACAATGTGTCAACATAACCGTATGTTTGACATCCAGTAACGTTGATTATTAATGTGTTCTAGTGTTGTTAAACAAACCATTTTTCTTTCATATAAAAATTATAATGGCTATCTCTGGCAGTTTTATTTTTTGACATTGCTTAAAAATAAAATAATTAATATTATAATTCAGGAAGCACTGCTTGACAATGAGCGCAGAAAGAAGTTGGAATATGCAAACATGGTGGAGCCAAATATATCGTTGGCGAAGAAGAAAGATAAGAAAATGACACAGGTGCACTTTGATTCTAATCACTACATTTCCATCAATCTATTATTTTTGTTAAACCATGTTATGTTTGTAACAACATTGGTATAGTGAATTCACAGCTATAAAGAATATATATCAATTGCATCTCTTATGTAGAAATGGCAAACAATACACCATGTAACTAACTACCTCTATATCGAGAAATATTTTTGCCAGTCCGTTGAGGTTTGTTATTGCTAACATGTACATTGACTGTATAAAATTGTTTTATTGACTCTCCATAAAATTGCTTCATTGACTATGGATTTTCAACATCTTGATCTTTTCGGTTTGTTATCGTCAAAATATTCAATTCAGATTTTACACTAAGAAATCTAAATGTTTTGAAATCTCCTAAATGCTTTGCTTATTAATATTCTGCACTTATTACATGAATTATTTTTTCAAGTTTGAATAAGAGTTATGCATTTCCTTTTAACTAAAACTGTACAAACTTGATTTCAGGAGGCTATGGTGTCTGAGCTCAAAAGTCGAAACCGTCAGATCAAGGACAAGAAACTGCTCAACAAGGATGATGTGTACCATGGCGCACTAGAAGATATACTGCTAGGTCTGTACTATTATCTAACGGTGAAATGTTTTTTAATAAATATTATTTGGAAAATTAAGTGTCGTCATGTTTGCCTTTGTGACACATGTGCAGTACTGTCGGTTATCAGTTGATCTGGAGTCAAGGGTGGTATTCTTGTGCGCTATAGATATAATGCAAACGTATTCTAAGATAAGTATTGTTAGAAAATACATTTTACTCGAGCAAATTTAATAGTTCCTCTTATGCAACAGATTGCACAAAGATAATTTCTAATTAACAGAAATGCAGTGTAAGAATTATACTCTACAACCTTTAGTATCTTCATATCAAAATCAAATTTAAATATAGAATAATGTTCAAAATATTTTTCTAAAAATACAATTGACCACATATATTATCTGTAAAATTGAGACCTGTACATTTGAATTTTCTTATATTTCTGTTTGTCTTGTAGACTCACAATAATTATTGTACTTGCAAAAGGTTGCATTTTTCAACTGTTGAATTAATTTGGACTTTTGAGCTTATAAATTGGTATTAAAATATTTTGAGAATATTTTTGCTACAATATCTATGCTTATTTTTCAACTGTTCAACTAATTGGGACTTTAGAACTTATAAATTGGTACTAAAAATATTTTAGTACAATAAGTTTTTTTTATTATTCTTAATAACAGATTTGAAGAATGAACCCTACAGACGTGCAGATGCTGTGCGGCGCAGTCAGAGACGTCGAGTAGAAAACATAATGAATATTCCATCCACCGGACGCAGTGAAATCTTCTAGACGTGCTGCAGTTAACTGTCTGCTGCTCTTACTACTGTGTAGTGCAGACGGCTCCTCCTTCTGTGTGATACGCTGGCATGGGTATTAATGCCAACCGCATAATTAAAACAGTTCGTCAATTCCATGTTGCCACAAATCAACATTAATTAACTCTTTTGAGTGGTGAGAAGTCTTCCTTGAGCCTAAGTCTTGTCGTGCCTAAAGGAGATGCTGTGCTAGCTCTGATTGACGTAATGGATGGCTGTAATGATGTTGCTGCTATGTCAGACAGACAGACAGATGGATTTTTATTTCTCTCAAGGCCACCAGTTGGTAACGTTAGAGGATAAACATATTACAAATACGTAAACATGTGTCAATATTGCGACAGTCATAAAATCAGTATAATATATATATACATATTCATATTCATAAATTCATGTCACATGTTACGACTTGTCAGATTGCTATGACATGGTTAAACTAGTTATTCATATATATATATATACTATCAATTATTTGCACATCAAAACTAGTAAGTAAATCCATGTAAAAACGTTTGCATGCATGCAATGCTGACACTGTCCTTTGACCAATTCATCCCATACCTGTCGCTGCTTCTTATTAAAACAAATGTATTATTGAAATGTATGTTTATGCAGGGTTCTTAAGAATCTTGGAATACCTTAAATGTCCTGAAATTTCATTATTTTAAATTTCAGGCCTGGAAAAACAGAGTAAAATTAATGGTATCATTAGAAATATCCTGGAAATTCATGCACCAAAGTCTGTTTCTAAAATAGGTTGGGTACTTTCATCAAAATTAAACAGTTGGAGTGCATACCTTAAACCTGAAAGATGGAAATTATTTTGTGTATGGTACATGTACTTCTGAAACACATTCAATATACAAAAATGAACATGCTTAATTTGGAATTTTAAAAAGGTCTGTATACACACTGAAATTTTGGTTCGTTCTCAAACTAGTGTCTTTAAGAGGAATTTAAATTCTATGCTATTTCAGCATTAATGCCCTTGATAATATTATATTTATAGTATAACAATTAGTAAAAAATATTCTTGTCTTGAAATCTAAAGTGAGAGAATATTACTAAAAATTCATATCAAAATTCCTGCTTTCTTGTTGCTCTCAATAGATGCACAGTAGGTTATATTTTGTTTTAGCAAATTGGATGTTACGTTATCCAATATATTTTAGATACAATTTGGGTGTGAATTACATCAGGTATACGTTTGTTTAAATGTGTTTTTAAAATCTGAATTTGAAAAGTTTTAGTTTACTGAAATCGTATAAACCGTACAATATGTTGACGTATTCAGAGGTAAAGAGAATATAATTTTATAAAACGATGACCATGAATGCCGTAGACGGCGACAAGTATTGAGTTGTGTGATTGTAGACAAACTATTGGAATGTTTTACTGAACAATATTTTAATGATGCAGACATTCGGGTGACCCAAGTTAATTGTCTGTCTCGTTTCCTGCCAACAAATATAAAAGCTGCAACCAGGGGGAAAATATTTTTCTTTTAACTCTGTCACCCAGTCTCATGGGCTGTCGTCAAAATAATTAGGAGAGTTTGAATAAATATCATTATTACATCACTGCGTATCAAACAAAAATCAATTATCATTATATAATGCTGAAACTTGGCAAAATATTGCGATCAAGCGCCTGTATCACATCCCCTTCACTTACGTACATGGACCTATTGAGTTATGGTTCTTTAAAAATACAAATTCACACCGCCAATTCCCTTTTTTGAGGGCCAATGAAATATGAAACAAACCATTATCTTTGGTCGCCCTTAGTTACTGTCATAAGAAGTGTTGCTGAGCTGGTATGAGACAAACTGTATTATTACCGTCCCTTGTCTTCCAGTCTTTGTTTGTTGTTTGTTTCTGTGAATAGTTTTACTTCCATAACTCCGTTTCTAATAAGCCAGTTAGTGAAACTATAATTAATTTCTTGTTTATGTTCTGCGATGTTTACAATGAGTTCTGTCGCGTTGACTCAATGACTAGTCTGACAGTATCAGATCCATATCACTAGGTCTTGAATAAATACATTTTACTCTTCTCTTTTTTTACGGTTTTGTTTTAAATCTTAGATTTATCCATTTCACAATTGGTACCTTTCCCACAAATTTATACTGGTCTCTTACGAACAACTCCGAAAATGTACACGACCACATTTTGTCAATTATTTTAAAGGAAGTTTGGCAATTGCAACTTCTTTGCTTTTTCAATACCTTCAAAAGAATGGAAATGTGAAGACTGGTACACTTTCACTTGTTATAGATCTATATCCTTGTTCAATAGGTAAAATGTGTGAATACAAAAGCTGTTGAAATTTTAAAATTGAAAAACGTGTTTTAGGTTTGTCTTCAAAGTCCTATGTTGTACCTTAATTTTAAATCTGAGCGTTTCCCCATATTCTTGATAACAAACATCCTACTTGAAGCTTGTTATACTGTCCAACCAGGTACTTTATTTTTAAAGAATCAATCACATTCTTTAGTACATTATAACTATGTACTAAAACTATAAAACATTTATTTTTGATACATCTTTGTTCTCCAGAATTGAAGATTAAAGAACTAGACAATTTGTATAGCTGAAATATTAACAGATTTTCAGATATATTTGTGTGTTGATTATTTGTCAAAAATAATTCACAGAAATTGTTTTGATACTTTTAACACATTGTCATTGGTTTGTTAAAAAACTTTTTCATTGTAACATTCGTTCTTCAAAGTATATTCCAATATAAAAGAAACCATGTTCAACAAGTGTCAGAAATTCCATATGTAAATCGTATTAAATCCATGTATGAGTTTGTCCATATATCTTTTTGTAAACGGTTCACAGAAGAAAAAAAAAAAACTTACAAATGGCAAGTTCAATGCATTAACTATATTCAACAATTTATATTGTTTTCAATAAATTTGTCTTGTTTATTTGTTTCTGTAATGTTGTAATATCATATTCATCTTTATTTGGAGCTCGATTTTTGTAAATAACTTTGATTTGATTCAAGTATAGGTTCAACATTTCCAGACCTGTCAACCTTGAACCCTGGCATAAAAGGAGACGGGGCCCAAAAAAACAGGAGATTAGACTAAAAAACAGGAGATTCATATTACAAAATAAATAAACACTGAAACCATTGTTTTACATATGTTTTGTAGACATAATAATAACAACAAATGTAAAATGAGAATATAAAACACCATTTTACGTCTCCAAGTATCCTACAATTCTTACTTTGGCAAACAATGATTAAAAAACTGTATACCCAAAACACCTCAGCTATAAATCATATCGGAAACTGAAATCATTCAAAGTGGGCAAATAAAACACTTGTCACATGATTTTTTAAACAGTAGATAGGAATTTGGGTATTCTTAGAAAATTAAAATTTTACAGGAGATAATTCCTCCTGTGCGGGAGAAAAGGAGGAATGATCAAAAAACAGGAGGGTTGACCGGTCTGCATTTCTTAAATCTTCTTTTTCGGCATCTTTTAAAAAGTTTGTTTCGAATTCTTTTATCCCTTCATTGAGTAAAGTAATCTACAAAAAACTTGCTCCACATATGAACATACCGAGTTTAATTATATTTGTATTTTTCATTTTTTATTTACTGGTAGTGTATTTATTTCTCTTATTGTACAAAGATATTTTACACATTTTGTGATCTGCTTTACGAGTCGTGTGATAATAGATATGTATATTTCCCCATCTTCTATGAAATATGTACATGTAATATGTTCATTAACGTCTATACATCTTATAGCCTTTTATGTTTTCGTGCTAAAATAGATAGCTCAGCTCAAGATTGTAGTTTGTCAAAGTTGCAGCCTATTTGTTCAACACAATGATTCTTTTGCTAGACCCGGAATCAACACAATGATCCTTTCACTAGACCCGGAACTGTTAATTTTACCTATAGTGATACGATTTTAAACGATTTTAAGTCATGTCGTGTTCTGTTTATACCCCTGCTATAGTGTTTGCTTTGTCCATCCGTCCCATCCAAGTAATTTTTACAGCATACCTCCTACACTAATTGATACAGGATCATCAAACTTTGTGTTTGGGTACATGTAGGGGAGGTAGTTTGTCGCACACCAAAACTAAGTCATTGTGACTTACATGGAAGAAATCTAGGTTTTCACGGCATGTCTCCTACACGAACTGATCTAGGTTCATCAAACTTCGTGTATAGGTACATGTAGGATAGGTGGTGTCGCAAACCAAAACTAGGTCACTGTGACCTATATCTTTAACTGACCTCCTCGGAAGAAATCGAAGTTTCTACAGCATATCTCATATACTAATTGCTATGGGGCCATCAAACTTTGTATGTATGGAGGGCACGGGTATCTGTGAAGCCCCTGCTTCGAGTTACATATAGTCCTGGGGCCTGTTTCACAAAACATTGTAAGTCTAGTTTACGACTAGTTGTGGACGTAAACGTAAAGTAGAGAAATTTTGATCGCTAACTGTTAGTGATACGACTATTGTTAGTAGCTGAGACGTCATGGGTTTTTGGTCATTTGTGGTGTAGTACCCGAGGATGCTATTCGTTCTTGGACACAAGTATGTTTAATTATATTTTAGGAAACACTTTTTATCACATATTTACGTTTACGACCACAACTAGTCTTAAATGCTTTGTGAAACAGGCTCCAGGGCTTTACTTAGATAGTACATGTATTAACGTGGAAACATTTTTTGCGCTCGCATACACTCGAAAGGATCCTGTGACTACAAACAATGACGTCATCTTACTTAAATGAGAGTGGGACGTAGCTACATGTACCGGGTAAGTGCAAAAGTGTCCGATTGAGGCCTAAGAGGTCAAATAATCGATCCTTCAGAGTGGACCTGTTGTGCTATCCTGTCTGTGGAATAGAGCACATAAAATATTCCTTGCTGTTGATGTTATTCAATAAATGTTGCCTATGTGGTGACAGCATGTTTCTTTTGAGACCATGTGTCAATATAACTGCATGTGTAACACCCATTATTACGTACATGATGATGTATAACAAGCAAGTTTATGTAATACATGTATAATGACATTTTGATATTTCTATTGATATTTGGAATCGTATAGTAAATGGAATCTAATATATATGAATGTGATATGATAGTACACGATTGGTACCAGTCAAATTGTTTGTATCGGTAGCAGAATGCTCGCGCTACTGAACGCAAGGCTGATTGAACATTACATTGCAATTGTAATATGATGACCATCCCATGATGTCATTAGTTGTCAGTTGTTTCATCAATTAACATTGTATGACATATAACATGTCATTTGATGGCATATTCCCTCCTATAGCCACTAACCTCATTGTATTTATTTTGTTTGTTTAAATCTTTTTTTGCAGGGTTTGTATCAAGAAATATAATAGTAATTTATACACATGTATATTATTTTCAGGCATTTTGAGGCGAATGAAGCACGGAAACTTCGAGTGAGCGTCAACTCTTTCATGGACCATGTCATTTTGGTTACCAACACCATGAAGATGTTTGGACCACCAAGATAGCATTTCATATCAAAAGCCAAGGAAAATCCTCCAAGCTATGTTGCCACTGATGCTGCACTGATACCAGGAACACCTAGGCTGGATCCTATTTGTGAAAGGCAGAAATGACATGACACTGGCATAATCCTGTACACGAGCAGGCATGAGACTGTAGTCCTGAATAGACATAGTTGGTCTTTTAAAAGCAACAATTTTAGCAAGCATATTTTCATACCCGGATCTTTGAATAGAAACGAAAGAAATTGTTGTTCACCCCAGCACATTATTGAATTAGTATCGTTTATATTTGAAACATATGGTAATTTGGACACTTGTATACTTTCATGCACTTTCTCCACAGTCCATGACCTTTGATATACCATGAAGCTGGTTGAAACAAGTGATAAAACTAAATGGATCTTCCAGCGAGTAGCAGGGCCGGACTGAGGGTGCTTTGGCCCCACCACTTTTGTAGATTTTTTATTTATTATTTTATGAAATTCAAGCTTACTTAGCCCTGCTTAATAACGATCACTATCATTGCCCCCACCCCCATTTAAAAAAACGCTCAGATGTCACCGAGTAAGATTGATCCTGATTGGCATTGCATCTCGGGCAGAAGCTCTCTCTACCAGTGAGTGACACCCTGCTCAGCGATCATCAAAGAAAATAAAGCATTACCATTTTTAGCAAGTGTTTTTAAATTTTGCAAGAAAAAAGAAGGAAATGTTTTATTAACAACACACCAACACATTGTTCATCATCATCATCATCATCATCAACATCACCATCATCATCATCGCCACCATCATCATCATCATCATCATCATCATCATCAACAACATCATCATGCCTGTGAGTGTGAGCACATTGTGTCCCATTATGGCTGGAGCAGCTGCATTGTCTGTTGTTTGCTTTCATCAGTTCTGCAACTTCTCCCCATTCATTCCATCTAAAGAAGTCGTTCATTTAGAGACTATTTCATGATATGATGCATCAGATAACTGGTATGCTTTTTTTATAATTTCGATGTAAAAGTAAAGTTTGTTTTATTTAACGACGCCACTAGAAACACATTGATTATAAATCAGCGGTTAATTGGACGTCAGACACATGGTTATATTGACACATGGTCTCAGAGAAAACCCACTGTCGCCGCTTCTTGTGCTACTCTTACCGAAAAACAGAAAGGGGTCTTTTATGTGCACTATCCCATAGACAGGATAACACACACCTCGGAATTTGATAAACCAGTCGTGTACCATTGGCTGGAACGGAAAATAGCCCATAAAATGTTTTGTCCTGTGGAGGATCGATCCCTCGACCCATCCCGCCACAGGCAGACATTCTACCTAAATTTTTCGATAAAAGACATTGCTGTACTTACAATGGGTCGACAGATGGAGCAGGATATGTTCATCTTTTGCAAGCACCTTGTATCGTCATTGCTTCGTCTGCCATTGTGCGCACTATGGCATATAATTTCTGTTCTCTGTTCATATTAAATATATTTACCCGATAAATCTGATAACATAAGGGAGTTGTCTCCCTTGACCTGTTGGAGCGATATTATCTACGAATATAAATAGTTATTAACTCTAAAATGTATATAATTATATAATTGTACGTTTATTTTTGGTGGTCTAATGTAAAGCAGATCGGTATTTGTTAATATTCGAAATAATGCAACCTATTGGGTATTGGATTCAATTCAACCCAATGGCATTTCAATTATCTATCCAATTTCGTATGAACTGATCTAATCTTAATACCTCGAGCCAATACAATCCGATTTAATACTATCGGTAATCACGAATATGCTTAATCCCCGAATATTTCAACTGTTCTGCGTATTCAATTAGGACGGTCAACGCCTTGAGCAATTCCCGTGGTAAAGTCAATCTGTACACGCAAGCTTTCGTTCATGCTTGAGCTTTACGCTATCACTCGACTTGCGTAATTCCCGGGTTTACAAGCGCTATGATAAAAGATAAAGTTCGTTTGTTTAACAACACCACTAGAACACAGCGGTTAGTTCATCAAATTCCGTGTTGTGTGCTATTCTGTCTATGGGATAGTGCACATAAAAGCCCCCTTGCTGTTTTTCGGAAAGAGTAGCCCATGAAGCGGCGACAGCGGGTTTCCTCTGTGACCATGTGTCAATATAA
>JAUTCZ010044266.1:0-12273 GCA_032273805.1 Melanodrymia brightae | reverse complement strand
GTGCATATGAAAGATCCCTTGCTACTTATCAATTTGGAGTAGCGGGTTTCCTCTCTCATACTAACACTAACTTCTGTTGTGGGCAGACAGCCGAACTGTGTGACCACGACATACGTGCTTGAACCTTAATTGGATATAAGAACGTAAATAAGTTATAACTAACAAACTAACTAACTAACGCCACAAGGTATAAAAATAACAACACCATAGTACTTACTCACGGTTTTATTACTGCCAGGTGTATAATAATCTGATTAAAAGTGCAACTGTCAGCTAGAATAATAATCTGCAACAAATCTTGGTAAAACAATGCTGGTTAGATACATATCAGTCTAATACGATTCAATAAACTGATGTCAAGGGAAACATTTTTAATTAATAATACACAATAATGTGATGGGGCAAACTATTTGAAGTTTTAAGCATAATGAATACTTTTGGAAGTACTACGCTACTGGACGCTAACAACGTATATAAATGAAGCGAGAGTAAAAAATATTGAAACATTATAAGACCAATGCAAAAGAATGGTAATGGATTGGTCACACAAGATAATGAATATTAAATGAACTAGCATTCCAATGTTATAAGCCATTAAAGATAAGTTGGTTTAATGACACATTGATTATTAATCAGCGGTTATTGGGTATCAAACGCGAGGTTATATAATCACTTTGTCACATAAGAAACCCGCTACATTACATAGCCTAGGCTACTCTTACCGAATAACAGCAAGGGATCTTTTATGTGCACTTTCCAACAAACAGGGTAGCACACACGACGGCCTTTGATGAACCAGTGGTTGCAACGGTGAAATAACCTAACGTGTTCGCTAATAGTGATAAGTCATTAAAATACAAGTTAACTGTAAACTAAGCAGTCGTGCGTGTATTACTGTTACTGTTAGATAGAGAGGAGTTTAAACAATCTGGCTCGTTATGAAGAGTTCCAATCAACGTCCATACCAAAGTGCTTGGTCTGACCTGCAGACATGATGCAAACAAACTTAACCTGGTGCACCATCCGAAAACACTTGGAGAAGACACAATTTGAAAGTATTTGTATATTAAAAATGACCCCACTTATCATTTCAAATTACCAAAATCAATCAGCAGCAAGTTAACTACATGTATATTGCTTACTCTCCCAATCATTATAACAATATCAACATTACAAATATAGATGTAAGAATTGAAAAAGCTAAATTAATATTAAATTTTTTTTTTTTAGGCAAACCTGTATACAACTACCACCTAATGGACATATCTGGAGTGCCCTTCATAGGCAGGTGGTCGTTATATAGACATGGACTTTAGAACAGGTTCGACTGTGTGTATATAAGTAGTACGTGCGGCACATACTACTTATACATAAAATATACCAATATACATGTAACTTCATCTCGTGGAATAACCATGTCTGTTTTGATGTGTGCATTTACTGCTCTTAGCCAATTATGTTGGTATGAAAAGCAACACACGCACACTTATAAGTTAGTTCGTTGCAAAAGCAATTTCTTCTGCATTCTGTGCGCTTTCATGCATGTAATGTGAAAGATGGCGGCCTCCGCGCCAATAAAACCATGTAGAATGAATTTAACCCTCTATACAATAATTATATACACACGCCACAGCTTAAATCTAGTCTCCTTAGGACACCAGTACAACATGGCATCGCTCCATATAACACAAATAGTTAGTAACATGTTAGTAACACTTTAGTTTCGAGAAATGTTTGCTGCATGGGCGTCACTTGGTGGGGAACAGGGGGGACATGTCCCACCCCTCCCCCACTTTTTGGAGTTTGGGGGACTGACATGCAATGGTCCCCCCCCCACCCACTTTTTAGTATAAATAACACATGTCCACCACCCACCACTTTTCTTTAGAAAATGACGCCCATGGTTTGCTGTATGTTTTTGTTCACATTCGTGTAATACATAGAGAATACTACACGAGTGGCTGTTAGATATCATGTATCTTGCAACGATTCAGATACGTTTTAAACAAAGAGTTGCAAGGTACTTGGTATCTAACGTACACGATTATAGTATTTTATTCCGTACATAAGTTAAAACTCAAACAAAATTCCCAAACAGGTCACGGTTTCCAACTTCAAATAAATGTACAGCCTAAGTGACCAAAGGTCATCCATCACATGTTATGTACAGATCGGAGGATAATACGCCCAGATATTTATTGGAAAGCCAATCTTTGAAAATCGATCCAAGAATACTAATGAAGCAGCGACACCATTGATGAATGAATGTCCTTAATTGTAAATGTATCAGATGACTTTGTCACATACAGGTGTGTAAGAAAGTCGATTCACTTTGCAGGTGTGAAAAAATCTAGTGATATTATATATACCAGTGTGTTAGTTGTTGATATCTTTGTGCTAGA
Organism: Melanodrymia brightae; assembly: GCA_032273805.1. NCBI lineage: Eukaryota > Metazoa > Mollusca > Gastropoda > Neomphalida > Peltospiridae > Melanodrymia > Melanodrymia brightae. The sequence goes on along the minus strand of JAUTCZ010044266.1, from coordinate 9,871 downwards.
AACAAATGTTCTTAACATAACAACTGATATTTAAATCAAATGATAGTCAGAACATTTTGAAATTTAGAGCATATTATATTACGAATATAAATTCAATTTAATTTTTGTTGGTGCGATTGGTCAGCAATAACACCATAGAAGGAATGAAACGAAACTACCGACTTAGGTGTGTAATCGTATACTCCCTATGATTAAGATGTACATGTAGGACATATAATAACAATCTTTAACAAAGAAACTATCCAGAGTTTAAAACGGATTGCCACTGTATGTGCACATCAAATTCTATAGTAATTTAATTTCATTTCTGTCTAATATCACCATTTATATTTATTTAGATTAGTCTACATTTTCTTTTCCTTTTCCTGCTTAAAATATCAATATATGTATATGCAATGCATTTGTAGTAATTTAATATAGTGATTGGCATTTTGTCGGCAAACAAGGACGGCGTTTTTGCTTCTGTTTATATGCAAATTCATTTGCGCACAAAATTTGTCGCAACAAAATGGGGAGCGATTGTCTTTAAAATACTACAAACATTTGGTTGACCATAAACACATTGAATAGACAGATATTGATATTCTAAGCAATAACATTTTAAATTTGATAATTAAAAAGGGTTTAGTGCCAGATAAAGATAAAGTTTGTTCGTTTATCGACGCCACTGGAACACATTGATTATAAATCAGCAGTTATTGGACGTCAGATGCATAGCTATATTGACACATGGTCTGAGAGGAAAATCCACTGTCGCCGCTTCATGGGCTACTCTTACCGAAAAACAGCAAGGCGTCTTTTTGTGCACTATCCCATAGAAAGGATAGCACACAACACGGAATTTGATAAACCAGTCGTGTATCACTGGCTCGACCTATCCCGCCACAGGCAGACATTCTACCTCTAGACTACGACCCGCCCCCGGTCTAGTGCCAGAAAACATTTACAATAGCATTAGGTTCATACGTACGGTGCCATCCATCTTAAACTCAGGAATGTTTCTTTATGACTCACATTTTGTGTCTATTCAACCTGATGACAGCTTTGGAATTTTCAACTACTTTAACGGGAACTCAAGAATGTAAAGCTTATTAATACATGATTTAAACAAGCAAACAAAATGTTTCCTGTTTTGCTATGTTTTATTTAGTAGCAAGATAATTGCAACTAGATAGGACACATTCATATCCCGCCCCCCACTCCACCCCCCAAAAAAAAACGTAAAGGGCAAAAGGAATGGTGATAACTATATGAATTATGAAACAATGTGCATTATATAACTGATACATTTTAGGTACTAAGTATATTAATCAGTTAAGTATTTAGTACATTGCGTGATTATTTACTAATTCTTTCCTATTGTCTTTTGGGAATATACATAATATGATACAAGTTGATTTGTAAATATCGGTAATGGCATTATACATGTATATTTTTGCCATCTACTACTACATGTAGTAACTAATGTTTCAATGAAACCATAATAACATATATATATATATACAATTGACATTTTTTCAAAGCAATATATTTATTTATTACTGTAGATGACCAATAAATTTCCATTCTGACTACTACCTTAAAGAGAGGGAAATGTTGTATTTGATTATCAAACAACATTAAGCTAATTAAAACACAAACTATCAATTATTAAAACAGCACAAAGGACACAACTTTCAACATGCACATCATTGAAAACATAAAAAAAAATGTCAATTTTACATAATACCGTAAACAAACTCTTCAACACAAAACCACTCGCCCAAGTTTTGTATGAAGTAACTCGAGTTTGTGTAAGTCTATAACAAAAACAAATGATTCATGCATAGATCCAGACGTTATTAAAAAGCTATTTTAACATAATGTGCATCAAATACCGAGATTTGCATAGTTCTACAAACTCTACAGTAACCAAATGCACAAAGACAAAAAACTGTCAACCAAGGTGCACTACAGCTATTGCAGGAACTGCATAGAATACATGCAGTCAAAAAAAACAACCTAACCATTTTTCTTTCTATCGTTATTCAAGTACTTGTTTCATTTACAACACAAACATTTCTCCAGTGTGATAGGAAGGGACAATTAATATATAATTTTGTTTTAAATAATTATGCTAGCAATAATTGCCAACACTGATTTGGATGATTGCAGTTTTCACATCTATTGGTAACTTTCTTTGATCGCTATTAAACACATATCTATATTATTCACGAACACTAAATCTAAAATTTGTTGGTCATGATTTGAGTTAGTTTTTGTGCACAATCATTACATGTATGGTACAAGAAAAGTACTGAACAAAATTTTTAATGTCTAAAAAAATCTGCATGACAACAAATATTCATAGATCATTCAACATAATTGCAAATTTCTCTGTAATGCCTTATAAAATCATCATAGTTACAGTACAGGATTTTTCAAAGCATGCATACACTCCTTGACTTTCAGTTGTTTTTGTGACCAGCACAACCCTCCTAATATCAATCAAAATAAGATGGTATCCATCTCATACTGAACATAAATATAGCAATTAGAAAATTGAAAAATGTACTACATGTACATGGAAATACATTTAACATATTTCACGATCACATTTTAATTTGCTAAATGGAAACAAGATAATACACACCAAGGATAGATACAAGAGCTTGCTAAAAGAAAACCAATTGACAGGTATGTAAACATTATTAACTAACACTGCTGTCAATGTGGTTTGGGCTGCATGAGTTTGGATTCCAGCCATGTCTGACCCTGAAGACAAGTTGTAGAAGGCAACAGTGGTGTTCAGGAATGTGCTTAACAAACCAAATGATGTAACTAACGATGCTTGTGATTGATTGATTGATTGATTGATTGATTGATCATGCTTTGTTAAAATGATTTAATGTGTGCAGTTTAAAGAAACCGAACTACAAGATCAGCATGGCATCTGCCTATGGGTCGAAGCATATCAACATCAACTTTCTTCTCTTCAGTAAGACTAGCCTACAAATGTAGTTTGTGGTTCTAGGTATTTTCCCAGTGTCCTAGTATACACACATATTGCACCAATCAGCCAATGAATAATGTTCTTTGGTATTAAATGTCACTGTTTTATTTTCTTATTCACCCACTTTGATTTATGAAAATTCATTATTTGGTTGCCAGAAAAAAGTGATCATTTATATGACTCACTGTCACTGTTCTTAACCTAAACAGAACGGATATAGCTGGATGTAGTTCGAATCAAACCTTTTCATTGGTAGATCGATAAAAAAAAATTTTCAAAAGGTGCTCCACAATGGATAGTATCAAAATCTGTGAGATGTTCTGGCCTGTTTGAATATTCGCGAAAAAACAATGTTGCAATATTAATGTGGTTTACAGTAATCTTCAATTATGTTAAATAAATAAAGAATATTGTATTTTCAAGGGCTGGAACTTAGACATTAGTCTGAACATAGTCAGAGTGAGTTCTCAGTTCTAGCGTCCTCTACAACATCCTAGGGATGGATGAAGGCTTTAAAACACATTACCTGTTACCCAAAGATATACTTTTTTTCAAAGGAACTAGATTAGACTAAAACATGTATTTTACTTAGTATCTTTACTATCTCAAAATCCATTTGGCAGTGAACATTTATGAGGTGGACGACATGCATATTATGCTACACACAAGAGCATGCTACTGGTGTTCAAATGATAAGTTAAGCAGTTTTGTACAAGAGCATAGCTAACACACAGAACTGAACAATACAGATCACAACTCTTCACAAACTTGGCACCAAGAATTTGAAAACATTATCACACACAACATAATGTTCACATTTCAACAAAGCTACATCACACCAAGGGTGAAAACACTAATACATGTATCTTAGTAACAAATTTGTTCGCCGGTTGAAAATTAACATTTAACGATTCGTTTTCAAGACAGCAATATGAAAAAGCAATAAAATGAGGTAAAATGAACAATGCATGGATACACATCAATAAACAATAGGACATTTTCAAGTAATATAACTACAACGTATATATAACTATCATTATCTCATGTTTTAAGAATACATTGTATATGAGATATTAATATTACCAATCCACCAGATGTATTGCTACATGTATACATAAATATACAATATTTACTACACGTACAAAATATACAGTTCAACACTGCACAACTACTCTGCATATACATGTTAATTGCCAATATAATGCTGTACTGTTAGTTATATATCACCAAATATACAAATAAAATGTTTATCATCATAGAATCCCTTTAGACTACACCATCTAGGAAATGTGTGCTTCAGTGTGATAAGAGACGCATCAGAAGCTAATATGGACTGGTATGGCAGACAATGCATGGGAGGTCAGAGGAATTCTCAAGGAAATTTTTTTAATTGGTCCTCTAAAATAATATTCCTAGCATATTTTTTTTGTTAAACAGGGAAATAATGCTGGACCTGTGACATGTATTTTATGCGCATTTATGTCCCGAGTTTATTTGATGAAACTGGCCCCAAATTGAAATTTGACAAGTCACACAATACCAAGCATTGCAGGTAGTGTATGAACCGATAACATGCAGCAGGAGACAATTTCTCAAAACAGTTGTGTACGTAAATGTAAATATCTGGCTACAAGGGTTTCGTAAAACATAAATAAACATAATTGGTTCGAAGAACGAATAGCATCCGCAAGTAATATATCACAAATGCGCAAAAACATATGATCTCAAAGGTACTAACCATAGTCGTATCAGTAACCGTAAACAATCAAAATGGCTTCACTTAAAATTACATCTACAACTAGTCGTAAACTAGACTTATGTTTTGTGAAATTGGCTCCTGGTTCTTGTGGTTTGAGGATACCTGATGATTACAAGTGAGTAAATAAAAGTTATACAACTATAATATAATGTACATTTTGTATTGAACCTGATAGACGGTTTTCAAAATATGTGTTCACCAAATGCAGTATTTATATTCTTAATACTTATACTGTTAAAGCCAAAGGCATCAACTTTTAATGAAACATAAAAGTATTACAGTATGTAGTTAATCGTCAAAAATATGGAAAAACCTGTCAAGAAAGTCAGAAAGTATGGACAAAAGACTCCAAACATTGTAATGCAAGGCAGCTAATGTTCTAAGGGAAGTAATTCAAGGAAATTCAAACACTTAGGTAAACGATTTTCAAATGAAAGTTATCGATCAACATTATTTTATATGGTGCAGTTGGAAGTCGTGCAGTCTTGTTTTAGGATTTTCATTAATAGGCATTAGCAAGTGAAATAGTGTACAAAAAAACTACACAATGTAGTCAGCAAATGCTGTTAACAGAAATCCTTAGAAATAGCATAAAGATATGCCAATATTATTCAAAAGTTGGCAGGATGAACATTATATTAAATTTGGATTAATAGTGATTAATATTAATTATACAGGATTAATGTTTCAGTATAAATATTCACATGTACAATGTCATATACATATTGCAATGTTGTCTATCCGAGGCAATCACTAATGACACTTTATCATTCATTACCATAATATGACCAAATTAAGTTGGCATTCATGTAAATACAAAACTTGTAAAACACGTAATGGAGGTTTAATAATATTGCAAAGTCCAACAAACAAGAAAGATTTATTTATTGGAAGCCAGCAGTACTAATATGAAGTAGTGATAAAATGAAAAAAATATTGCCATTCTTGAAGCTATAAAATATGTCAACTTCTGCTATAACCAACCACCAACAGTGACTGTTGTCTACAATTACTTTTTCTTTATATATGTTAATTCATACATAGTGAAATTTCTTTTCACACAATACTTATCCTGGAATATGTTTGCATATTGCTTCTAGTGCACAATGATACAAAACAAATCCATCCGCCTGAGGCGCTCTTGACTTCAGAACAGAAGATACTGTGCATGCGTCACCGTCTTATACTTCTTGTAGTTTGTGGAAAGGAAAATGTTGGTTATAGTTCTACATGTAGATAACACTAAATTAATGTAACAAAATGAAGTTCAAACTCATATTTTGTTCCCGAAGTTAAATTGAATGATTTTTTATACAGTGCAGTCATAATGTTTTCTTTTGCTACAAGTACAATTTAAACATGACATACAAAAGTAAATATTAAAAAAGACAAAAACGTTCAAATCATTTGAATATTCCCGAAAAATGCCAATATTAGAATTGATTAATGCTCTTGTCAGTTAAATCAGACAGTTTTGGTCTTGTCCCAGAATGCGGGTCTCATGATTGTGTACTATTAATGCAAACATTCAGTGCGTTTGGTTTAAATTAAATTAGAAAATTGTTTTTACAAAGCATTTTATGAAACTGAATGAATAAAAGTACAAATTCAAGAAATGTCATCGTATTGTTAGATCTCAAAAACTGTTTCTGTATACTAGACAAAAGTTAAAGGTATGTATGTTTCCAAAGTTTTAGTAGTGGTAACACATTTCATAATTAATAAAATTAATAGTTTTTGCTTAGAGTATCGACATGTGTTTATCCAAAGTTTTGCTGGTGACTCAAATGTTTGTAATAGCCTAAGTGGAAATTTGCCATCTATTATGCATCTACATGTCTAAAAGTTCAACTTTTCTCGAAAAATCATCCAATTTAGACCACGACCTGAATTAAGCAACCACCTGTCATAAGAGCTCATTTGTTTCACTCAATTGGGTGTCTGCTTAATACAGGTTTGTCTGAAGATGATAAATTGCATAAAACTATGTACAGCTAAAACAGTTACTAAAAATAACAGAAAATACTGGCAAGGATTGGAGGAGGTTATTAAATTACCGGTAATTCACTAGAATGTTGATGAATGTAATTTGTATGTGGGTGTAATTTAAAATGTGTTCGCACACAAACAAACATGCACATACACAGTAAGATAACACTGCACAATACAAATGATATCTCTACGCCAAATAAAATGTGACACTTTTAGCACTTTATAATCAAAATATAGACATGATAAAAGTTAATATTTGAAATACTCATAACCAATAATCATGAGTTAATTCAGCTTCTTCTGTACTCACCAACTTTTCAATTAATACAATCTAAAAAGACAATTTCGATCCTACTTAAAAAATACTCCTAGTTAATTAAATGTAAAATATAGTGTTTCATAAGAAAACTGTTTCTTTGTGCTGCTTGGTGTGAACGGTTTTGGTCCTTGTTGTCGTCGACTGCGTCACTTGATGCGAGTACTGGCGCTCGATCTGGAATCCATTCTGCTGATCCACGTAGCGGCGCTGGGACGAATCCGAATGCTGCCATCTATTCATCTCATCTTCAGTTCTCGCCACCTTCATGTTGGACGTGACGCTGCCGTCGAGCCCGTTCAACACGACCATTTCACTGTCGTAGTTAACCGAGACGAACCCGTCCGACTTACTCATCGGGATATCACTACCGACGGGCACGAATCCTTCAGACTTACTCATCGGGATGTGCGATGAAACAACCCGGTCTTGATCGTACTGTTCTTCTTCAACACCGTTCAGGTTATCGTACTCGGACGTCTCCGAGGCCGGTTTCGGATCCGCTTCCATCGGCTCGACGTGAACGTTTAGGATCTTCACCGCCTGCAGTGGTTGCTGCACCTGGTGAAACTCTGAGGTAGACACCTGCGGGGCGTCTATGTTCTCGTACTCCACAGTGCGATCGAACGATTCGTCGTGCGCGTCGCCGTCGTCGATCTGCTCCAGGTGTTGCTGACTCAGCGTCAGGTTCAGACTGTTCACCTCTGACGCGTCGGCGAACGACGTGCGCGAGCTCGCCGTCGATGTCTTGTGGCTGTAGTCGGCGAGCGACATCCTCGAGTTGACAGCAGTATCGTAGTAAGATGAGCGGTCATCTATTGAGTATTCGGAGAGTCGACTAGACTGAACTGATCGCGTATCACCACGACTGTGAGACAGTTCCGGGGTACTCAGGTTATTGAGGTTTCGTTTTCTCAAGTAGGCGGCCTTCCCGCCGCGCGGATTGCGACGGAAGTGGTCGTCTATTGATTCGTTAGTCCTCCGCCCAGTCAACTGATCAACACTGGGCTCAATCTCTAAACCGAATGGAAGTGTTGGGCTTTCGTTTATTCTAGGTTTCGGAGGAACGTCCATCCTGCCCTTTCGGAGTTCTTCCATGCAAATTTGTAATTGCTCTATCACAGAATCGTCATCGTAAACAAAGTCTTTTTCTAAGGAGGACTGGAAGAATGTCAGAAGATCATCTATGTGCATTCTGTTAATCCGCCCTAGATAAACAGAACAGAACAAAAGTAAGTTGATGAAGAAACAAAACAACAAACACTGCAAGACACAGACTTAGTTAGTTATAACTTATTTACGGGCTTATATCCAATTAAGGTTCAAGCACGTCTGTCAGGTTCACACAGTCCAGTTGCCTCGACTGCCTGTCCAGGACAGACGTTAGTGTTAGTATGATAGGAGAAACCCACTACTCCGAATTGATAAGTTATGTAGCAAGGGATCTTTTATATGCACTTTCCAACAGACAGGACTGTACATACCACAGCCTTTGTTGAACCAGTTGTGGACACTAGTCAGTGTAAGTACACCTACCCATTGAGCATTGTGGAGCTCTCACTCTGGGTTGGAGTCGGTACTGGGATTAAAAATTTCGTATGCCACGAATGGGACTTGAACCCAGTACCTACCAGCCTGAAGCATCAACCACTACACTACAGAGGTCGGTACAGACCTGCATTTTATAACAAACTAGCATAGTTTATCTCATGCATAGAACATACAAAAATACTATAAACGAACTGAATTATACATATGAAGGAAACGGGAATATATTGTACATGCACTTTGGTTACAAAACATACTATTTTAAGACATTGTACAAATAAAATAGCCAACATATTTTACTCTTTAATATTTATGTGCTGTGTGTTTTTTTTAATATTCCTGAATAAAAATATTAATAACTAAAAAAAAGCACTTTATAGCAATACATGTATACATAATATAGATAGATAATAATACAATGGATTGCCTAAACAAATCATCACTGGCATTGAAAATTAAGAGCTATTAATTTTTATCAAAGATCTTCTATACAGGAACTCCTATTGCCACTGAATTGATAACATATAGCATTTAATAGATTTGTTATATCTTTGAAAACATTAAGCGCAAGTGTGTATTAGAAATGTAAAGATCCAATTCGCACACGGTCCCAATCAAATAGCATTACTTTCTCACAAGCAATGGGAAATATCGGATTTAATAGTAATTAACAATTAGGTTACACACACACTTTTCAGAACTTACTTTTGTGAAGTTTAAGTATACAGTATGCCATTGATGTAAGAACGCGGTCGCCTTCCAACATCCAAATGTCCCACAGTCGCAAGGTTAAGTGAAATGGAGTCTACAAGATAAGGATTGTTTAAAAAATAATTTCAGTGCGTTGCAACTTTTGAAAACAGCATCAGTGGAACGCATTGCATAACCTTAAATTCATTCACTCCAAGATGTAGGTTCTAAACATCTTCTTAAGAGTACATATTACACATTTTAATGAATACACTTTTGCTTTTAACTACATTGAGTTAGTTTGTTATAACTTATTTACGTCTTTATATCCTATTAAGGTTCAAGCATGTCTGTCATGGTCATGCAATCCAGCTGCCGCGACTGCCTGTCCATTAGTGTTAGTATGATAAAGGAAACCTGTTACTCCGAAGTAATAAGTAGCAAGGGATCTTTTATATGCACTTTCCCACAGACAGGACAGTAGTCTACATACCACAGCCTTTGTTAGACCAGTTGTGAACACTGGTCGGTGTAAGTGGCAGTACACCTACCCATTGAGGTTCTAGAATTAAAA
>JAUTCZ010044255.1:0-12274 GCA_032273805.1 Melanodrymia brightae | reverse complement strand
TATCTATATTGGTGTATTTTAAGTTGGGGAATATCCTCGTAACTCTCCATTCCTGAAAATAATGGGACTCGGCCCTACCGGGCCTCGTCTCCATTATTTTTCAGAAATGGAGAGTTAGTCTGACATTCCCCTTAACGTAAATAGCCTAGTCCACAATTTAATCTTTTGAAAAGGGCTGTATGAACGTAAAACGCGTTATCATTTCATACAGGAATTAGACATTGTACCTCAAGTCAAAGGATTATGCTCTCTCACATCCCGTGATTTAGAGCGAAATGAACAGATAATATGGATTGTTACGTTTAACGCATCAACAAACACTAATGTACAGTTCAATCACACATTCCTGGCCGAATTAAGATCATACATTATATAAACAGTGGCAATATTGGAAATCAGAGCGAGATTTGTCAAAATGAATATAGAACATCTGCATACGGTCGTAACGATTACACAAAGTGCATCTAAGACTGGCATATCAAAAGTCATGATAAACTCAATGGGAAGTTGTCGTAATACACCTTTGCTGCCAATCACACACTAGTATATTAGGCGATAGCAATTTTCGTCTCTTCCAATTCTTTACTACAAATCCAATGGTTGGCACCTAATAACCTACTACTAACCACTTAAATAATTCTCTTACAACTGTAATTATGTACACAAGCATGTATGGTTGCAAACAATGTTTTTTCATTATGTTTAAACTGTACAAAGTATAAAGCATTAATAGATTATTTTATCAAAAGGAAATCAGCATTTAGGTTATAATATAATAAATTTGAATTACCGAAGACTAAGCGAAATGGATGGATAAAAAGATTTCAGAAACAAATCAATTCCACAAATTGTAGAACATAGAACAGAATGTACTGGCAAAAAAACTATTCATGAAAATATTCATGAAAATATTCAGAATAGTTTTCATGAATAATAATGCAGACGCGTGTAAATATAATTTCAGCAGATAACGTCCAACTATTTTTGAGATGTGTGTGAATTATGGAAATGAAAATCATGATCAATGTAAAATTCCTGTGTACAGAATCCAAGGTAGGAGTATACTAGAAAACGGACAGAATGCATATAAATATATTCCCTTTCATAATTGATTGTCCCTGTCGTGGACAGAACTCTCTGGCGAAGTCAAAAGTTGTGACCATAACAGGTTTGCTTGGACAGTATTTTGATGGAAGCACACCACAAATGACCCAACCCAACACAATTGATGCACTTTAGCGTATACAGACTCCAATAAAAGTAGATCACACATCATTGTCTCAGCTATCGCAGTTCAGTGCAATGCTTAACAGGGATGCAGATTGTTGCTTCACATGATTGACAAACAGAGGCTGGAATTTACACCATGGAGCTTAGTTGACATTGGGAAGATATATTGATATTGAACAATACAAAATATTGCACAAACTATGCTGCAGATATTGAGCATCTCCGTGGCGGAGTGGTTAACGCATCGGGCTTAAGACTGGTAGATACTGGGTTCGCACCCCATTCATGATTATGGGGTTTTTAATCCCAGTACCAGCTCCAACCCAGAGCGAGTGCTCTGCACTGGGCTCAATGGGTATGTGTACTTCTACCGACCAGTATCCGCAACTCGTTCAACGAAGACCTTGGTATGTGGGAAAGTGAATATATAAATCCATGACTACTTATCAAGAGTAACAGGTTTCCTGGACTGCGTGACCCTTAATTGGATATCAGCACGTAAATAATTTATAACTAACAGAGCATCTATTTCATGCACAAACAACGCCAGAAACAGATATGTCTTAAGTGTGCAATGATCTAGCACGAATGTGACGAAATATGATATTGATCATGTATCCAATAAGCAGTTATCAGATACAATCTCAACACTTTAATTTTCGTTTTTCTCAGATTTAAACAAAAACATCAAAAATGTTATATGCACTTGTGAATGTATGCGGGAAAAAATATGAGACAGACTTTGAGTAAACCCCGACTTGGAAATATCGTCATGTCAATGGAATTTGGGAAAATCTCAATATTTTGCAACCTACGAAATCATATGCCATTATAAACTCTGATCGGCGAACAAAAATGTTAAGTGGAATAATTTAAGTGCTGGTTCAGCTTAGACAATTTATCACATTGTTCAAATGTATCGTAGGGGAGACAGCAGATCCTGCACCTAAAGTTAAAGACAATTCGAGAATTAACAAAAAAATCAAAATGAGATAATAAAAACAATGTTGGATTTCTTAAAGATAATTCTAACCTAGTGAACAAGAAACATTTGAAGTCACTAAATAAAATTGCTAAACAATGACCACAAACATTATTCTAGGAACGTACAACTCTTATAGTTATAGAACATGGAAAGGTCAGATCAGATCTAACACGACCAAGACTACCTTTCTATCGATATTTGTATTAATAGATTTAAGGGTTCCCTTAGGTAATAGTTCCAGTGTCCTATACATGGTGCTTACTGGCCATTGCCACTCTTCTGTCACAGTAAGGTACTTCTATCTAAATGACGAAACTTTCAGTATTCAAAAACGTATCTTCAAGTGAAATGAAATTATCACAAGCTGTGATGACTTTGTACACAACTGATGAAGTAAGTGTTTCCAGCAATGCTACACGCTGTATCTATTATTCAAAACACTCTTATACAATTGGTATGAGGTAGTATCATATTGATAGCACTAAATACGATGGTGTACCAACATATAAGCAACACAACTAATGTGACATGTCATGCTATATTCACTATAAAAATACAAAGATGAACACTTACTTCAAGGAGTGAACAATGAACTAACTATATATGGTCAATAACTTACATAAATTGTATGCAAAGTTATACCTTGGCATCAATATACATGTATATATAACAAAAGGTGTATGTATTGTACGGCTGATGAAAATTGTTTACAAAAACAAATTTGTACATCAGGCTCTATTTAAAAACGAAAAGGTACAAGACAGTGATTTAGGACAAGAACAAAACAGATGCTATGGCATGTACTGTAAATGAAATGATCTGACTATATAATATTAAAAAAATAGCTGATCATAAATGAAATGTTCACAATGGAACTGTTACAGGAAATGTTCAAACAACTAAAGAAATAATGTTCAATGATAATCTTAATTAATCACATTCTTATACTGAACCATCCTAAAGTTTCCTACCACTGTAAATCTGGAAACTATTATTGCAACTAAAAAACTAAAATCATTAACAGGAATGAAAATAAACATATCATTAATTATACATGTGCAATAAAATATGAACCGGATATATAATAATGGTATATTAAACTACAATAGCATAAGACCAACTTGGAATTCAAGGAGTGTATTCTTGTATACAGTTGAAGATATCGAAGCATTCACATTAGATGCTTTTATATAACGTACACATGTACTAAAACTGCTTTAATCGTCATTGTCAGTTATTATTCCAACTTTAAGGTAGAATATTGGCATGTGAAAATTCCAATACTAAACGTATAATAGTATGCATATTGTAAAGTGTTACTACTTACCACTTTTGTTCAGAATATCTATATGTGTATATCCAATGCACGTTTATAGAAGTGCAGAAGTTGGTAGTAGCCAAAATTCCGTCTTCTAGCACGATAAAATGTTGACATAAAAACATTAGTTAAAAAACAAGTTTTGCAGTGTTCAAAATGTTGTAAATGATAAATTGCCAAGAGGGGAAAGGGTACTTTTAACATGTTTTGTGAACACCAAATAAATGTATATAAAAGGAAAACCGATTCAAATGAGGAAAAGTATAAAAGTATCACCAATTTTATATAGAATGTACACGAAAATGACTAGGCCTAAATCAGAACAGGGTTGGAAATGGGAATATTATTCTGTTCGTTACATTCTGAACTAATAGTAAGTAGCGCATAATTTAATTTTTGAAAAAAGTGCTGTATGTACGAAAATAGCGTTATCATTAGGTAAAACTAGGCATTGGTAGTTTAAATTGTTGAAACTTGAAAATATTTTGAAAAAGACGTAAATCAATTATTTTTGGCTACTCAAGTGGTTTTTTTATGTTTGTTCAGGAGACAAACAAATATTTGAACTGAAGTTAATAATTGACATGTGATAATCTCGTCATTTTAATAAAAGTTACATATTTACATGCCTGCATTAATATAGGTTTAAATTATAGTAAACACCTGAGTTTCCATGATAAAATATGTGTAATTGATAATTTCAAGAAAAGTATGAACTGGAATATGGACTATCTAAAACTACATGATGGAAAAATAACCCAGCTTTTCTCAAGAGTTGTGTGTACTCATGAATTTACTATTGTTTACAGACATACCTAAGTTTGTTGATGCAATGGTTTTCTAATTCTGTAAATTGTTCTGTGTGGAGCAAATACTTTCTTAGTTCTGGAGTTCAATACCAAATCGACAAACGACGAATATCAAATTGTATGATAACGGATTTGACATTCTTAAAAAAAAAACATGTATAATCGAGTCCAACAATAAGTAGGCAATACTTGCCGTACTGGTATGTCAGGGAAAAAAACTGACTTCTAGCAAATTTGCATCTGCACAAGAAGTCAAATTTTCAACATCTGACAAAACCAGACAGCAAAGCTATATGTATCTTATTACCTCTCGTGTAGATGCAGCTTGTTACAAATCAGATTGCAAATGGTAATTGGTCCTTCGGAATGTTAGTTGCTAGTTCTGTAGTAAGACGACTTTAATTGGGATCATACATAAATAATAAACTCAAGATTTAAAATTTGATACCAACCATTAAATAGGTAATGGACGCAAAAGCTCAAACTGTGTCAATGACAACAAAACATAGTAAGAGTACTAAGACATGAGTGTATGGAAGGTAGGAGGAGTTAAATTAATTATACTAATTGCACAAAGGTTGAGTAATTCTTTGTCTTCCAAAATCTTCACTAAGTACAATGTAGGTTGTTGGATGTCATATTTTCGTAGATACACAATTTCTATGAGGATTCATAGCTCAACTTTCAAGTTGATCTCAAACGACTTGATGCTGCACAATGTATAGTACTTCCTATGGACCATGCATACATGTCAATGTTTTTCTCAAACTAACCAATGTTCGGTATGTGGGGGTGGGTAAAAGTTACGTTCAGATTGCTTTTCATGTATAAAAACATCTCTCCAGAGTTTTGTTACAATTTGGAGACACAGGGTTTCAAACCCAATCCTCTTTCTTCTGATTGTGAAAAACATTTATGTACAGTCCCTTATCCATGGCAATATTGAAATGTTTAATCAGAGGTTTCCCTAGAGCCATAAATAGTAGGGGGCCACTACCCATGGCCGTTTAAGTAATCACTTTGATTTATTGTCAGACCCAGGACAATGTGTAACGCATAATCTATCAACAGTTATACTCATTGATTTTATATAAAATTATGATATTATTGCTGAAAATGTAAGCGCCTTAAAAACATCCTGGGGAAAGACATGCATCAATTAATGTGTGCGATGATCTGTAGGCAATACTTCATATAACCATGGTAACAACGAAGTGTTAACCAAGTCCATGAATTGGATTAGCACTGCACAGTAAACAATTGGTTGTGCTCACACAACTCTGCTGGCTTATACATTATTGATACTAAATTGCCTTTTAACAATCTGAAAACTGTAAATTCTTTTAATGAATTACTTTAGTTTGGGTCAGAGTCGAGACAAATTCTATGAGTTTGGGAAATAAGAAAAATGTACGATTTCTTTCTGTGCATTTAAACAAAAATATCAATTTTTTAGAAACCTGTAAGTGATTTTAGTTTTTGGATACCATAGCAAATAAGCTGTAAATACATGTCTATGACATTAATTTACACCCTTGTAATAAACAGTCTACAACATTCATTATAGTAAAACTGTCTTGGCCAGATTGACCCAGTAAAAACAGTAAGATCATTAACCCATATTGAAATAGAAATGAATGACAATATGCAAATGAGAGTTACTCAAGGCATTGTCAGTACGAGATGTTAGGGGGAAAAAACATTCTGTTTAAATCGAGTCAACACTGGTGTAGACTACCTCTTTAAACAATCCAATGTCATTGGTTAAGGGCTGTTACTAAATTCACTAAGTATTTTCATATTTAAACTATATTGTATTACACAAAACAATTCCATTTATAAAACAATCAACCTATATAATTATGTCAACGGACTTCCAACTGTTGCAATGAAACAAATGAGAAATAAAATTAAATTAAATTCTTTTTAAAAAAAATAAAATAAGTTTGTTTAACGACACTACTGGAACACATTGATTATTAATCAACTCATCAGTTCTAATAGTTTTTGGCGAGCAACTGCACTTGCTCACCTTGACCCGTGCAAAACTTCAGGCGAGCAAAAAACTGCTGAAATCATTAGTCACTTTGTTTACAGATCAAAATCAGTCACTGGTTTCCTAATTTTGAGGGTTGGGGTGGGGTGAGTTTTGTTTTCTACCCATTTGCTAATCAGCATCACTCATCTTATGTAAAGAAAGGAAATTATACTATACAATGTATTCATTGACCAGATATGTATCTTGGTATAAATATGTATAATGTCCACTGAGTAGACATCTTTAATTCTTAACATAATGGTTTAAATTTACACAGAACATTTTTCTTTAATTTCCAAAACTGTTATCGTTTTGAAGACATAAACTTCATAACACAAAGCCTATTTATAACACTAATTACAGCTTAAACAGTAGTAGTTTCAACATTGGTTAAACATAATTACACTATTTTCATCTGTATTATAGCTGAAAGGAAACATTCTACATATAGTATTGTCTAAATATGTTTGACACGGGCAGACTAGATTGTTGAAACTCTTCTCAGAAAACTTTCTCAACAATTAGTCGATCAGCTGATTGAATCGGCCATGCTCTGCAACAGCATTAGATACTGGTGAGTTGCTGGGTTCAACTCTGTAGTCAGAGTAACCAAGTGACCATAGAAATCACTGACTTTGACAGACAGAGACTGTGATCCTTGCACAGTGTCAGACAGAGGACGGATGTCTGGATGACGTCTAACCCTTTGGCTCAGCGGTTGATGTTGATAACCTAAAATAAAATAAGAAATGTTTATGAAATGTTCCCAACTAAGATATGCATAATTTAGATTATTAGAAGTTTAAATTAACATTAACTAAGTGAACAAGATGCAATTATTTATTCTCATGTCAGACACCCCATCCAATGCCTCCCAAAAGACTAAATTGGTTAAATATATTTTTGTCATCAATGTACAAAAATGGTGTGCTGGTTTAGGCCGGGGGAAAAAAAGTTACTCATTTCCTATTACATGCTGGAAAAATATAGGGTAAGTAGGTAGGTAGGAAAAACATTTTATTTTGGAAAATAATTATATTTATAGATATTAAATAGGTGTTGATAGATGTTAATAGTTTTGGAATAGTTTTCATGGAAATCGATGTTATATTAACAAAATGTTTTGGAAATACGAAAAAAGATTTAGGGTCAGCAGGTTCAAATTAGGGTCGGTCGGGTAACCGGAAACAAACAATATTTTATGATACGCCTTATATTACTACATTATACAAGTGTACTGGGATTTTAATTGTCATATTTCACATTTACAAATCTAAAACAGGTCTTTAGTTTGAAGAAATTTCGCATAATTAAATATTCTAAAAATGTGCTCCCAAAATATATATTTTATATCTCAAAAGGTAATGGACAGTATATATCTTACCTGCAGTGCAGACATAACTCTAAACTTTTCATCACAATACTGGCAGGACAATGCTTTCTCCCCCAAGTGAAAATTCTTCTTGTGTGATTTCAAACCAGAGGGTTCTGTGAAGCTTTTATCACACTGATCACATTTGTAAGGCCTCTCGCCTGTATGTTGGCGTGTGTGGATTTTCAGATGATCCAGTCTGAAAAAAAAAGAAGTTCAATGGACCTCAAGTTAACCGAAGACATTACTGAAGTAGACTACACAAATTTGTCAAAAACAGTTTGATGCATGTCCAAAATTGATTTATAAATATATGCAACCCGAAGCAGGGTCTTCAGCAGATACCCCTGCACTCCCGACACACCCCGTTCAAATCGTATACATTTGTACCCAGTCACAAAGTTTCATTACTCCACATCAATGAGTGCATTATATGCTGTGGAAATCTAGATTTCTTCTTTGTAGGTCTGAGTTCAAGATACAGGTCACATTTAAATATTAAATTATTACGATAGAAGAAAAACGATTTAAATTTAATATTTTATCAATATGACCTGGCTTGCTTTTATTGCAAGATCAGCAATTGCTTTAATTATAATCCTCTTCTTAATTTAACTTGTATGCCTGCCCGACTCTCCTGCCCAGTGCGATACTAAAAACTGATTAACAATAACACTGACAGATAATTTTAAAACTTGGTTTCAAATTGAAAAAGCTATATAAAAAATAAAAATACATGTGTAACACCGTTTCACAAATATTTCTTATAAACCTGTTTGCAAGATGACCATGTCAACGTTTATTATGTACAAGTCACCCACGATAGTCTGGCCTTACCCCAGGATTTTTAAAGGCATTTACAATTTCAAAACTCAGGAATAATATTCTAATTTTATGTAAAATTCATGAGAACAAATTTGATAGATTACATATTATACATTGTACAGGGACAGACAACTGAAGTTAAGGCCCTTATATTAAATCAAAATGCTTACAATAGCTTACAATAAATCAAAGAAGTTAGTTAACCAGTTAATAGGTGCCCACTACACCTTATGGCTCAAGGGAAAGCTCAGATTGATTTTTAAAGATTAGCAACTGCCTGTTCCAGCAAAGAGTTATTTTTAGTGGTAAATATAATCAGGTCACATACAAATGTATACGATACAATTTGCTTTGAAGAAACAATTGTTAATGTAAGTAAGAAATAGAAAATACTTTGTGTTAGATACCATTTATCTTACAACTCATTGTTTAAAAATGTATAAAACTAGCTTTTACCCATTAGATAAATTTTGAAACAAAATGGTTGCAAAATAAATATCTAATGGGGCACTTATGAATGTAAGCTATCCTTTTATCGATTTCTCTAGTTCTGTTTAGTCTCACCTGGCAAAATTCCTGCCACACCACTCACAGTAGAATGGTTTTTCTCCTGTGTGAGTTCTCTTGTGCATCTTGAGCTTGTCGTAGCGTGCGAACCGTTTCTCACACTGGTCACACTTATAGGGTTTCTCACCCGTGTGGACTCGCTTGTGCTCTGTCAGCTTGTGCAGACGCCGGAACGCTTTCTGGCAAGTATCACACTTATACGGCTTCTCACCAGTATGACTGCGAAAGTGCAACTTCAGTTTGTATGCAGAATTGAACATTCGGTCACAGGATGTACAAGGGATGTGTGCAACTCTGGGCAAAGATCTGCTTTGTCTACGTGGATGATAGTCAGGGCTTGTGTCAGTATCCAAAGTGTCTGGATATTGATCCTGTAGGTAAGCTACATTAAATTTCAAAAGATCCAAATCATTGACGTTAGATTCAGCTGGCTGTGTTTGCTTCAATTTAGCTTCTGGGGTGAAATCAACTTTATGGACTTTCATTTTGTGAAGCTTCAGTTTATCAGACCGTGCAAATTTCTTTTCACAATGCTCACAGGAATATGGTTTTTCACCAGAATGTGTACGATAATGAATTCTCAACTTATACAATTCCAAAAATCCTTTACCACATCCAGTGCATTCATATAACTTTTTACCATCTGGTAATATTGTTGGTTCTGGTGAAACGAACAATCGGTCAATGCAAACTTTAGGTACTTCAGGCTTAATGGCAGCTCTAAATTTAGCTTGGTATATTGGCTGTCTTTTTTTCAACCGGAGTAATAGCTTTTTCTTAAAATGTTGTCGGTTGCCTCCCTTCATCTTTAACCGACTGGACATCCGTATTGGGACTTTGTCTGCTGGCAATGACTTTGGAACATTAAGAATACTTTGCTGCTTCACATGCCATGGTGATGACCGTGTCACACGATCAGACGTCTTCTGTAAGCCAAGCTTATCAGCTAACTCCAATTGCTCTGCATGTGACTTTCTGTGAAGTAAAAGTCCAGAGGACGTAACAAACACCTTTCGACACACATCACATCGGTATGGTTTTCGTCCAGTGTGGGAGCGCTTATGTATTTTCAGACTAGCTGTGTGGCTGAAACTCTTCTCACACACACTGCACTTGGTGGGTTCCGATGCATTTACATTTCCAGCATGTTGGCTAAGCAAAGTCAATAAACTCAAGGATGTTGTCTTGGAGATCAGCTTCTGACACAGTACACATTTGTAAACTTTGACGATTTTAAGAGCACAAAGTGTCCATTTACATTCAATGTGTTCATTAGGGACTTCGGCCTGGGCCACGGGAGTAACACGACTGTTACGTATGCTGTCTGACAAATTAGCAAAGTCTACTTTATTGTCCTTCAAATCAGTGAAATCAGCATGTACGGCATGCTGTTCATGTCCATCATGATCGTTTGGTTCGACCACTTCATCTGCTTCAATTTTAATGGATTGGACATCTTCCTTAGTTGTGCAAGTTGAACTGCCATATTTCATGCTGCTTATACTGTTAACATTATCCATATCAGATTTATTAGTATACCACAAAGCCTGCCCAGAATCTGCAATGTACGGTGAACTGTTTCCTGTGCTATCCTTATTTGGAAAGGTATTCGTGTCAGATTTGTTGGACGACCATGAAGCTTGCCTGGAATCTGCAACGTACAGTGAACTATTTCCTGTGCCGTCCAATTTTGGAAAACTATTTATATCGGATTTGTTGGATGACCATGAAGTTTGCCTGGAATCCATCATGTATGGTGAATTATTTCCTGTGCTGTCCCTATTGGGAAAAGTACTCGTATTGGATTTGTTAGCATACCATATAGCTTGCTTGGAATCTGCCATGTACTGTGCACCGTCCTTATTAGGAAAAGTATCCATATTAGATTTCTTAGCTGACCATGAAGCTTGCCTGGAATCTGCCATGTACAGTGAACTATTCCCTGTCCTGTCCTTATTGGCATATGTATTCATATTGGATTTGTTAGCCAACCATGATGCAGGCCTGGCAATATGTCTTGGATCTGCCATGTAGGTCGCACTGTTTCTAGTGTTGCTTTCATTGGAAAAATTATCCAACTGTATTTCATTAGCAGACAACATGGCAGGTCTGTCAATATGGCTGCCATCTACCTTGGTTTCAGCACTAGGCCATGTACCCGTATTATGCCCTGGAGATCTACTAGACATACTACCCAAAGAAATTGCAGCTTCATTTTCATCATGTGATCTATTGGTAGGAGATGAATAATCCATGCTCGATTAATTATACTTCTGCACCAAAATAAAATACCAGAAAATTAACTTATTTTGAAATCATCCTTCACAGAAAATGAACTAATGTGTGGAATATGTTGTATATAAGTGATTGTGGGACTAGATACTTCAATGGCTTCAAACCTGAAAAATACAAAAATAGAAACATTTTGCATTTTAGTTAACGATATAAAATTACAATCCATAATTACGATTCTGAATAATATATAACATTAAGGCAAGCACTTGTTTAACTCCATACAAGCCAAGACGAAAGCGACCAAACAAGACAAAAGGAGGTCACACTCAAGACTTCTCATTCATGGCAAGGATCAAAGCCAAACCAAACCGATGAAAAGCACTTATCAGAAAAGTGTAAACAAAATATGGTTTTCAATTCAACTCTGCAGAATTGAAGGTATGCATGAATTATACGCATAATTACTGTTTATAAACTAGGACAATTTTTACAACAAATATAGGTACTCCATAAAAAAGATCTTTGACATTTCACCCCAAAACTATCATTTATCTCTATCAAACGGAATGAAAGTATATGACAGAACATGTACCAGTTAGTATGGCAGTACAAGCATGTAGAAATATTATCTAAAATGTAGTATCATACCAACACAAGTGACTGGTTCAAGGTTGTTATATATAATAGGAGGAAATTTACTACCAAAAGAACTGCGTTTTTGTTGTTGCCTATTGGCCTACGTTCTTGCTAATGTGGCATAATTTGATTTTACACAATAGTTATATCTACTTGTAACCGATTGAAGAAGGATGGTGTAACTGAGGCGTGTTCAGAGACGCGATATATCGCGTAAACTCGCGTGTATTTTAACTGGTACCAATCGTGTTCTATCATA
>JAUTCZ010044244.1:0-12275 GCA_032273805.1 Melanodrymia brightae | reverse complement strand
AGGCCGTGGTATGTGCTAACCTGTCTGTGGGAAAGTGCATATGAAAGATCCCTTGCTACTTATCAATTTGGGGTAGCTGGTTTCCTCTCTCATACTAACACTAAAACTTCTGTCGTGGGCAGACATCCTAGGCGGTTGGACTGTGTGACCACGACAGACGTGCTTGAACCTTAATTGGATATAAGCACGTAAATAGGTTATAACAGTTACTAACTAACCCTAGAGAGTGCTTCGCAAGCCTCAATGGTTATGTGTAAACCACTTACACCGGCCAATGTCCGACTACTGGTTAACAAAGGCTGTGGTGTACTGTCCTGACAGTGGGAGAGTGTATATAACAGATCCCTTGCTATTTAATAATAAGCAAAGGGTTTCCTCTGGTACTAATACAAACATCTGTCCAAGGCAGGTAGTTGAAAGAGCTGGACTGCGTGCCCGCGACAGACGTGCTTGAAACTTAATTGGATATAAGCAAGTAAATAAGTCAATACAAGATTTCAATCAAAATGTAAACAGACCTGCTCATAAAAATCAATTGATAAAGGTTCATATATCGCATTTATAAACGACTTTTAACTGAGTAAACATTATATAAATGAATTTGTTACGATCTTGTGTTGTCTCAGATTAACAGAGCTGTTTATGTGATATAATCTTTAATATGCTCATACTGTCTAACACGCTGTTGCTTCACATATCTGTGCATCTTTTTCAGCCTATATATTACCATTAATACAGGTACTGGGTGTGCTCACATTATAGCGGCTCCAGGCGCTGAGGGTAAGGTAAGGTGATTGCTACGCTAAACAATTTATAACACTGTGCATGTCAACCATTGCCTTTTTGTTATGGGTTTTGGTTTATCTTTATTTAATTATCTGGATCACACAGACGATTAACACTGAAAGACATTTTTCTCTTTGTAGTAAAACAGATTTTTATTCTTGTGTTGTTATTCCAATGTTTAATATTATATTATATTAACACTTAAAGTAATTGTTTTTCTTTTTCTAAAATACGTGTATTTTTGACCACACATTTTTTATTCACACCTATTACTGGATTATATATATTTTCATAGAAATATTTGGTTATTTTCATTGTTCCCAGATTACTTTCCGTTGCTAAATTATGTTTGGTAACCATTGAAAATAATGTTTTACATGGTGAAGCATTGAACGAGTACATTTTGCAAAAGTTAGCAACTGCCATCCAGTCGCTACAAGCGCACTCAGTCCACGGTGCACATATTAGGATTAACATATAGCCAAGTGGATGTGGGTTGTGAATCGTGAGAGAAATTCAATTTAGACACAAATTAACTGAGGCCGTTTTGGAAAAGAGCTCTTCAAATTAACAGGCATTAGCGTGTACAAAGGGAAGCAACTCATATTTTGTTCATATCTCAAAATGTTACTGATGGTCGTACTGTCTAATTATAGTACTTAGTGGTGTATCGCTATAACACTTCGTATACAATACATAGTTATCGCAATTTTGAGTTTAGTTAGCTATAATGATTAGCTTGTAAATTTACCAGATTCATCCATTCTTGTCTCAGCTACTACTAGTCAAACTGTGCAGGAAACAGAGTCCAGGAGAAGTTTATCGTCTAGCGCAGACGGCATTGGCGCGTCATCCAGCATGCATTTAGAGTCAACCTCTACCTTGTATGACACTACCACTTCAGGTGACGTTACGCGTAACAATATTTATCCCAAAACTTACCCATGCTATCCATGTCATAGACCCATTTGGTATTTTGGTTTATTACATTGCTGTAAATAAGTCATTACAATTTGATTTACAACCCAATAAATGAAATAAACGTTTCCACTGAGGAGGATCGATCCGTCAGCCTATTGAATCTCAGGCGGACTCTCTTGCGCTGAGTTAAGCCCTGCTCTAATTATCATCAATAAAGTCAGATACATTGTTTCATCGAATTACCAATGTTCAACAAAAGCAATTGGATATAACATTGTTATTATAACTTGGATTACAAAAGTGATCACCACGCATACCAGTTTGTACATGTTTATATCCATATTTACCTGTCCTAGGCAATTTCTTCCTGTACCAAGTTCCTCATGGTTTTGACCGGGTAATGTGTAATGTGTTTTAGCGCCTTCATCCATCCAAAGACAGTTGTAGAGGGCGCTGATTATGGTTCTGACCTTTCCCGGACAATCATGTTGTAGAGGGCGCTGATTATGGTTTTGACCTTTCCCGGACAATGATTTTGGATGGACGAAGGCGTCGAATCTCTTGTAGTAACCCATCTTCGCTAGCCAAGGTGTAAGATTCCGTCTATAGTTGTTCTGACATTGATTTTACATTGGAAATAGAAATGATTATCCGGTAAGGCTAAATTGATAGAAACTCATCCACAATCTATAGACGTATTATACATTTCAGATATGAGTTCTAACAGCCCTACACAGAGCAACCTGCTTGTATCCTCGTCGTTAGCACCATCTACCACTGCATCTGTTGAAAGCACATCCACGCTCGAACAGACAACTACTCCGGCTATTGGAAGTAGCCAATCAGGTGATTCGACACAAAGAAAATCAACCAATAAGCGATCACACATGCAGCTTTCTATCAACATGATTTAAAGTCGCGCTGGCTCGAGTTTATGAATGACACTTCAAAACTCACGCGCTAAATAGTTAACAATTGGAACATTATCAAAATGTTCGCACTATATCTCCAATCGCATGCGTTTAGAGGTCTATTTAATGATTATTATAATAGTATACTGTAATTAAACTATTGTTTAAACTAGGATGGCGATAGTTATGCGTTTTGCAGAAAGTATATCATGTCCTGCCCCGCATATCTTTAACAGACTCTTAGTACAGTCAGCCGATACAAATATCACAAAATGAGGTCAAACATGCCTGATAGTAGATTTTAGTTGATCATTTTCTATTGTCAACCGCTATAGTTGTTGCATACCCCTTGAACTCGATGATCTGGATAATAAGTGGGAGTGAGAGGGTAGTTATTGAGGAGATTTATATATATTCAAGAATATTTGGTATATGTCAGCTAAAATACATCATTCTTTGATATATGGGATTTTCATCTTTGAGCACCAAGTCAATATTACATACGGTGAAGTTCAAAATGGTATATGAAAATAATTTGCATAATTTCTGTACGAACAATTTTTTATAGATTTTCCCCTGTGTGTATTGTGACAATAGAGAAGTAATATTATATATATTTGCTGCAGTCGTGTCAGCCTCACCGACGTCCACACTGGCTATGGCGTCTAGCACAGCAGAATACACGTTAACATCAACGGCTCTGTCGAACACGTCTACGACATCCATTACAACCACGACAACCGTTACAACCTCGACAACCGCTAAAACCACGACAAAAGAAGGTAGTGAGTGTATCAACTCATTGCAATACCTCTATCTACATATCTAATATTATATAATATGTATATGTTACATTGTATATGTATATGTATATATAATAATATATGTGTGTGCGTGCGTGCGTGCGTGTGGGTGGGTGGGTGTGTGTTATAATTATATATAAATATATATTATTGCTAAATATCATGCAATTAAGCGTTCATTTGCTTATCATTAACATTAATATTCTTATTTACAGCAGCCGACTAATGTAAGTAAAGTCGTTATACAAATGTTGTTGCTAATTATGTTTTTTTTACAAAGTTGTATGCACACTTTGCATGATTAGTAAGACACGGCTTTGCATGAATATCAGTAGTATGCCTATCATAGATGTTTTCGTGAAATAAGATATGTACATTTAATGTTCATAGGCTTTTGATTAAACTTCAATGAACATTAAAAATACACACTGTGTTCGTATAACGGCATATTAATATCATTGAGATAGTTAATATGATTAATTTCGATTTTATTACAGAGATTCTGAAATATAAATGTTATTTTATCATCAAATATTAAATTAATATTAAAGACACAATTAAACATTTAGTTTAATTAAGTACACCATGATATTATCATCATTGCGGTACTTGCTATAATTACTATTTTAAGCGAAATTAATAGTTTGGTGAATCGCAATTAAAAAGGTTTACGTTGATTGGTTACAGGCCTTATTCAAATTACATATATTTTATATGCCAAAGTATGTACCCTAATCAGAAAATATCTACTAACAATCTATGTAATTTAATACGTTCTTTCCTCCTTTTGTTGAAGTTACGACTGCTAAAACTTCAACGAAACGAACGACGAAGATGCGAATCACCAAACCAAATGTTGTAGATACAACAAAACCGAACCAGGTTACCAAACAATCAACATTCCCCACACCTAACTATGGAGACAGTGAGTTATATTACGTATATTGCACAAACAATATTTTATTCTCAAGTCTTTAAATTTATCGGAGTGGGGCGTAGCTCAGCGTAAGGGCGTCCTCCAGAGGTTTGATAGGTCGACGGATCGATCATACTCGGTGAAACCGTTGGGTTATTTCCCGTTCCAACTAGTGATCCACGACTGGTCGGTCAAAGGCTGTGGTGTGTGCTATCCTGCCTGTGGGAAAGTGCACATAAAATATTCCTTGTTGTTTTTCGAAGAAGAGTAGCCTATGTGGCTGTAGCGGGGTTCTTCTGTGACCAACAACCGTGCGATTGACATCCAATAATTATACTGATTAATAATTCATTCATTCATTAATTAATTAATTAATTAATTCATTCATTCATTCATTCATAGTATTTGGCGTGCCTATATCCAATAAAGGTTCAAGCACACTGTTCTGGGGACAAGGTCTAGCAGCCTGGACCATCTCTCCAGGACAGAAGAGGGGTAACCTTGTTTAATCACTGTGTTACACAAATTATATCTGTCTAATTTCAGATGGTACTGGGAGCCAGAAGGGTTCTAGATGGATTATGCTAATCTCGGCGCTTGTCTTGTTGGTCAGCATCATGTGAACTGCCCATGGTTAGAGTTACCCACAAACACACGCACAGAGTTATACAACAAGTGGAAGTTTGACTGTGATAGACATGTGAACTGCATAGCATGTGTCTGTGTGTCTGTTTATGTTAATATGTCAATAAAGATGAACACAATTTAAAGTATCAATATACAAATGTATATAATTGACTATGATGTGAAACCAATCGACGTTATATTTCAAAATTCATTATTTTAATTTAAATTGTTGAACGCTGCACCTTTTGACAAATAAGATACAACATTACGTAGAGCATACTCTGTGAGTGTTTTACGAGTTGATGAAAAGTATATATTCCGAGGCTTGCCGAGAATATGTATACTTTTATCAACGAGTGCTGATAAATTGTAATTATTATAGGACACCATGGGATATTCTTTTTATCATTTATTATCATTATGTCTAATTACGATAATTATTAACAGAGATTATAAAAAAATGAACACTTACAATGTGTGTAATAATAGCTGGGGAGTGCATATTAAATGCTACACTGGTATAACTATCCTACTTTGATTATAACCTTACAATCCAGTAGTCAGTTTTTCCTTTTATGTTGTGTTCTATTCCTCCTGCTCCGGCGTTCCGCAACTGTAGAGTAATGTTTATTCTATGATGATGTTGAGGAATGTCATATTATTCCGGAGAAGATGTTGTTTATCACGATTATAACTCTCAATGAATCCGGAAAACGTCAAAAGAGTTTCATGGAGTTAATTCGCGATACGACACATTACTGACTATGTCTGATGAAATGCCCTATCTTGATTTTGATCATACGTTTTTTATTCTTATTATGATGACAATTAACAACTATTCTCATACAGGATGGCGCCTGGGAGGCAGTGTTTTACGAGTATATGCAATATTACAGCTTTGTCAAAATAATTATTCTAGTATCAATAAGATTATTTAAGTCTGGTTTGTACATATATAAAAATTTGAAATTATCAAAGGTATGCTTAATAAATCAAATTAATCAGTAATGTTTTATAAATGTTTGACTTTATTATGGTGATCAGTAAAGATATTTTTCATTTATTATTTTCTGTTTTGTTTTGTGTGCTGGACATTGACCAGTGTTATGTCACGTGATCGGCAATCATCCTATCAAAACATATGTTGATCTGTTCCCGATTCCAACATTTATAAAGATTATGCGATAGTGCATATCAGACACATTACTGGAGCTCAAAATAATATGTGACGACAATGGGTGTCTTTTGTGGGCAAATCGCAGTATCAGCTCCAACCCCAGTGAGTGCAATGCAAGTCTCAATGGTGTACACCGCTTGTTCTGAAAGGGCAGTCGAGGCAGCTGGACTGCGTTTCTAGGACATATGTGTTAATTGGATATTTAAGGATGTAAATACAATATAACCATTATAACATTTGTCTGAGAATAAGTATATATTCATAAAATGTTTGTTATTCCTATGTATGACAATAATAACTGTTCTCAAATTACAAAACAAGGACTAGGGCAGTTTGAACACCATTTCAATATTATATAATCAGATATTATAAAATACTCTTCAACTTGCACACCATCAAAATACTGCAAACGAGGTTCCTTCTTGAACGATACTAGAACGTGTCTTAGATCCATTCAAGGGGATCCATTTGGTAAAAATTACCAACGCACCACGTGGACATTTCCCGATGTTATGATATAGGATCTATGACATGTATTTCTGAAATGCAAATTCTTTCTTGTGTTTTCGTTAAATGTGCTAAAATGGCAAAAGGATGAAGATGTAGAATGTTCTTGACCGAAACAGATTCCCAAAACAAATCTGTCTTTTGATTCTTTGCTGTCTCGATCAACAGTCAAATATTAATGTAATAATTCCGGGGTAAAATCATAACAAAATGAATTAAATAACAAAATAAATCTTTACGGAATGAAATAAATAGCCTAATCCATAAAACAAGATATTACCTACAAGTTCCAGTTAATGTAAGAAAAAGATCAATAAAACTATGTGTTTTATAAAAGTCTGGTTTAGACTAGGATTCCTAGGTATGTAGGTCCTATATTATTTTACATTGTGTCGGACCTATCTTCCTACAGACATCTATTCCTATATTCCTATTACACCGGTGTAAAAGGAATAGAAGTCTGTAGGAATATACATGTATATATATAGGTCCGAAAAAATGTATAACGCTATTCTACCTACATACTTATAGGATTCTTAGTCCAGCAACACTTGCATAAGTCACATAATTTTATTGGTTTTTTGTTTAAATCTACGGTAGGCAATTTCTTGTTTTATCCATCAGGCTATTCGTGTTATTCCGTAGGGCTTCATGTTATGATTTAACACGTTTGTCATGATATTACCGGACTGGAGCGGGACGTAGCGCAGCGCAAGAACATCCGTCTGAAGCTCGATGGGTTGATGGCCGTGGTGTGTGTCATCCTGCCTGTAGGAAAGTGCACACAACTTGCTGTTATTGAAAGAAGGGTAGCCTATGTGGCGGCAGCGGGTTCCCTCTGTGACCAAGAGTCGATATAACCGTGCGTTTTGACACCCAACAACCGTTGATTAATAATCAATTTGTTCCAATGGTGTCATTAAACAAATTTTTGTT
Organism: Melanodrymia brightae; assembly: GCA_032273805.1. Classification (NCBI taxonomy): domain Eukaryota; kingdom Metazoa; phylum Mollusca; class Gastropoda; order Neomphalida; family Peltospiridae; genus Melanodrymia; species Melanodrymia brightae. The sequence continues at coordinate 4,691 of JAUTCZ010044244.1, read as the reverse complement.
ATCTTTTGTTTTTGGTTCCTATTGACTTGTATGCCGTTTACACCGGCTTCTCGTTTTTGAGTAACTACACATGTGGAAGCGAAGTGCCTTGAAAACAGAAATGGGAAGTGTGACAGGTATACCTGTTTTTAGAATGTGTGGGTTAGACCACCAAAGAACTGGAGCCGCAGACTCAGTTGTTTGCTTATGGTGGAGACTTCAATCGAATTTGGGCCAAAACAAAGTTAGTTAGTTAGTTATAACTTATTTACGTGCTTATATCCAATTAAGGTTCAAGCACGTATATCATGATCACGCAGTCCAGCTGCCTCAAATTGCCTGTCAAGGACAGACGTTAGTGTTAGTATGATAAAGAAAACCCGCTACTCCGAATTGATAAGTAGCATGGGATTTTTTATATGAACTTTCCCACTGACAGGAATGTACATACCACGGCCTTTGTTGAACCAGTTGTGAACACCTACCGATTGAGCCTTGTGGAGCACTCACTAAGGGTTGGAGTCTCATATGGGATTCGAATCCAGTTCATACCAGCCTGAAGCCCGAAGCGTTAACCACTACACCACGGTGCCGGTCAAAAAAAAAACCACCCCAAAAAACCAAAGTGATACCCCAATTGCTTTTATATCCATTAATGTGCGATTTTTACATTCTTAAAACAACCAGAATAGTAACTGGTAGGTGAAAGCAAGGTCACACATACTTCGCTGTATGTCACTGGACAATTGTTCAGTCTTACGGTCATGGTGCTGAAAAAGGGGAACAAGACTATAATTATTATTTCGAGCAAAATTCCATCTGCTCCAGTATATGGTGTCTACATATCATAACTTTGGGCAATGTTATTTTTAAGCAACACCATGTCATGGTGAATACTTTCTAAACGTCCTATGGTTAACATTAACAGGATATTGGCACAGATGATTCGTTTCGATGAAGACAGCTGACAAAAAATGGTTGTGTGTACGGCAGGTGCCACTGGAGGAGTAGGATACGCGAACACCTGGTAGCATTACTGTATTTGCTGTGATTCGTGAATACATGCCATCTCTACTTTATCGCAATATCGCTTAGACTTGTACAGAGATACGCATTTGACCATGTCAATGTTTTGTCGCTTAGATTCACATTAGTATGGAAGTAACGAAGATGAATTCTGCAACATTTCTGTACATTGACTAAAGGCATTTGTTGGATGATATAAACAGTTACGTCAATGTGACCTACCTAATTATAAATATCTTTACACTGGCGTGTTTAGTTATTTGTGTTAAATAAAAACCATTCTGTCACAACGAGTTGTGAATCATCATTTTATTGAATGTAAATTGCATAGTTCTGATTGAGCATTTTAGCTATTTAAAATGTTTCATAATTTAAATATTACGCATAATTTCGTCTTCCATTTTTGTTAACACATTATATTCATTGCCTGCCTGACCATGACAGACATGCTTGAACCTTAATTGGATATAAGCACGTAAATAAGATATAATTAACTAACTAACTAACTAACATCTAACCCTCGCATATAAAGTTAAAGTTCGAGCATTTTGATGATATTCGCTTGTTAACTCTTTGGGGCGCCTTTTCATGGCACACCTCTAACTCAACCACTGACTTTAATGAATGGGTTAGGACACTATGAATAGAACATTGTTTCAGGACTAAATAGAATGCCAACGTAAAATGATTAAAATTCACTGCGCAACAGACTTCAGATCCCATTGCCAGAGTTCACACAGAATTCACTGAGCTATTCTCCAGCTACTGGCCGTGTTTGAAATCTGTGTTTATTTACAGCTGTAAACTTGTTTATTTTGTGACCTAGGCGTGTGAAGACGACTGATTTCATTCTCTGACCAGCACGCCTGTCGTATTATTCAAATGTAAAGGTTAATTATCCTCTAGGTGTCAAGTTGAACGAACTGAAGCAATCTTCAAAATTAATTGGTGACACCAAGTTCGAACGTTTGGAAGGTTACATTCGATAAATTGAAAAATATCAATTTATTATCACCCACACGAACAATGTATAACTATATAGATCGGCACGCTGTTACATAGGTTATTGAAATAAGCAGCGATAATTTCCATGCAAAATAAATATTGTTTTACACTAAGACATGTTGACATCTCAGAAACAAAGAATTCAAGTCGTGTCAAACATGCTGTAAGCGAGAATAGCGAGAATGTTTCTGCGTCAGTTAGGCGAACTCGTTTCATTCCATACCGCGGCTGTCTTTTACTTTAGTGTAGGCTATTATCCACATATACATTAGTATTTCAAAAGATAACGATCTCCGTAGGTATCCTGGCTATCTACGTCTATCAAAATCTCACGCCTGAAATATACTATGCCTTCTCGTCCAATGTCAGATCGTGACTTGTAAACGTCACGTGACGTAAGCGGCAAACCGAACGTTCTAATGTATTCGTGAATTGGAACCAGTCAATGGTTTGATACAGATAGGATGTCCAGTGTTTACCTATCTATTACGTGAAAACCAGGTTACCAGGTTGCCTGCATAAAAAAGAAGGAAGAATATAATTCCTCATTCACTTAAACGATTCCCATAGGAGAGTGAAGGAAAGGACAGTTTTCCACCCTGCAAAGTTTTCATTTGAAATGGCATTACTATATATTTTTCTTGTAGCAATTTTAGGTAAGTTATTTGATACTTGTATTAATTATTGATATCGAAACGACTTTATTTTTTGCTTTTTGATAAGCTGTTATAAAATTAATCATACTATACTTAATATAATTAGTCTGGCTAATTAGTTCCTTATAACGTATTTACCTGCTTATATCCAATTAAGGTGTAAACATGTGTAAGCAGTAAAGATCCTTGTTATATACATGTAGAATGACATGTCATTTTATTTAAATATCTTAAAGGCACACTCTCGAGTTTGAAGATGGATGCCACCCTACGGGCGTATCTAATGCTTGCATCTTATTGCATCTGTTTTGTCTAAAATAATTTGTATGGTATTAAAGTCCAAGGACCATACTAGCTACGATAAGCACATTGTATATACATATATTGATATTAATAATCAAATGTAAGTAAATGTTAACTTTAATACATGAAAATGCTGTATTAGCCATTATCATTAGACGTGCAAGTAGTGTGCAATCCATCTTAATTTATTAACTTTCGTGTGTCATGTCCGCACGTTATAGCAACTTGTATTTTGAGATAAATTATTTCTAGCAAGAAGATCATCTGCAGAATCACCGTTGACGACGCATTTAATTATCTATTTCACTGGTCATATTTTACTAACGAAAGATATACATATCTAGCCAAATATTAAAGGCACAGTCCCGAGTTTGAAGACGAGTGCGACCGAACTTACGCATCTAATGCTATTTGTAACGTCATCAATGATCTGATTGGTTACTAATTTTCACCAATAGGTGGCTACACTAACTACACATACATTGCTATCAAATATGTGGACATCGGCCCATTACTACTATTATTATAGTCGATTGTATTTCCCCACTCCTCTTAAATATTGCTAAAAAATCGGTTTCATATGATGTTAACATGAAATAATTTAAAATGCCCAAAGGTGATAGCGTGTCATCCGCCAGATATTGTTTCTAGGATATGTCCTTAAAAACACAAAAAAAAACCACAAAAAAAAACAAATTTAATACCAAAAATTTGGATTAGGGCAAAAAACCCCATTTCGTTGCCGGACTAATATTTTTGGATAAAACAGCATTTTTATTACTAAAATTAATATTTACTTTCGTTTTATTGCTTACAGTATCAATATATGTACATATCCAATGCGTTTGTAGTTTAATATGGTCCTAGGAGTTTTGCCTACAATAATTTGGTACGTACTAAATTATTTTAGACAAAAGGACATAATAAGCTACTATAACAATTTGGATGTCCAGAAACACATAGGATATACAAATATTGATATTGTAAGTACATGTAATAAGATGTAAGTAAATGTTAATTTTAATAATAAGAAATGCTCTATTAGTCAGAAATATGTTACAAAAGGCATAAGACGTGCACGTACGATGGCACTCGTCTTAAAAGTCGGGACTTTCCCTTTAATACACCAAACCAAATAAGTCTATATTAAGCAACCTCTTTTAAAATATCGAAAAGAACATGTTTATCACAAAGAATATAATGTCATAGATTTATTCAACCAATTGTTTTGCATGTTTGTTTACATGGTATATATAATTATTCTCGTCAGCAGCTGGCATTGTATATATTTAAAAAAAAAGTATAATCAATTCAATGTATTAAACATCATGTGGTGTTCTGAGTGACTAAAGTTCTGTTTTGTTTTGGTCTGTCAAACGAACGAAGATTATAACAACCATGGAAGTTGGTCCTTTCATTATTGTCTGTTACCAACCAGTTGCGGCTGATAAATGTGTTACCCTATTGCACCTACCCATTGAGGAACACTCACTCTGGGTTGGGCCCAGTTGTGGGATTTAACATCCTATATGCTATGATTGGGATTTGAACCTAGTACCTTCCAGTCTGAAACCCATGGGCCAGTTTCTCGTGCCGTGATTATCAGCGAGTTATGGAAACCTCAGGTTACCCTCAGGTTAACCCGTGGTTATTTACAATGCGCGTTTCACGTGCACGGGTTTCAATAACTTCAGGTTAACACCAGGTTACAATTGCACTGCT
>JAUTCZ010044233.1:0-12276 GCA_032273805.1 Melanodrymia brightae | reverse complement strand
TCAACCCTGGGTTAAGGAATTTAACCCATGGTTAGTGTTAACAAGGATTCGAACACCCGGGCCCAGGCATGTTTTCTGATGACACAAATTGAATTCTAAGGACGAGCCATGTTCTCTGACGACAGGACACGATCTCTAAAAACCAAACATATTCTTTGACGACGAGACGTATTCTCTGAGGACCAAACATGTTTTGTGACGATCAGGCATGTTTCCCCATTGTCACACATGTTCTACGGGCAACATCTATGTACACTGAAGCCAGACCTGCCATGAGACTCGCAGACAGGTTATCTGATGATACACACTGTTCTCTGTAGACATATCCTCCGGGAAACAGACATGTCATCTGAGGACATATCCTATGAAAAACAGACATGTTATCTGAGGACATACCCTATGGGAAACAGACATGTTGTCTGGGATCCTATGGGAAACAGAGAGGTTGTCTGAGGACATATCCTACGAGAAACATGTTGTCTAAGGATCAACTATGTTCTTACAGAGGTCATTACTGATGTCAGGCAACCTTTCTGAGATTCAGGTTTGGTCTGAGACTTTTTGTCTGTCGTCAAAACATTTCCTCTGAGAACAAAGCAAGTCCTTTGAGGACCAAACCTGTTCGTTCTGTGTAGACTAGCCACCTGCTCTGAAGACAAAACAATATGCATACCGGTGGTATCCTCTGCGACTAGGAACTCCGCGGAACAACAACACCTGGATGGGAGCGTGTCACGCAAACTAAGGACAATGTATCGAGTGTTTCGTGTGGAAATCAATTAACGTTAAAACTGTTATCAACTGCCGATGTTTACCTCAACATACTCTTTGGTGCAGACATGTAAAAGACCTTTTGTTCTCTCATACTTGAGAATATGACCCGCAGTCGAGCGTGGCTCGTACAAATGAATGTCTTCGTTTCAGTCTTAATACGCGAATTGTTCACCGTACAAGTAAAGTTTGTTTTATTTAACGACGCCACTAGAAATACATCGATTATAAGTCAGCAGTTATTGAACGTCAGACCCATGGTTATATTAACACATGGTCGCAGAGAAAACCCGCTGCCGCCGCTTCATGGGCTACTCTTATTGGGTGTCAGAATATAGTAATAATGATAAAAATATTTAAAATACGATATTAAAAATCGGTGTCCAGCACTGAACTATAAAACCCGGTGTCCTGCTCCGAACAAACACTAATTTAACTAAAACAATGATGAAACTAAAAAACAATGAAAACTAAAAACAATGATAAGACTAAAAATGGTATTAAATATTGCTAAAATTTATAATAAAAACCAGTTTCCCGAAGGAATTTTAAAATCAGCTGCGGGTGGAACCTAAATGATTCCACCACGCATCTGTTACCAAATACACTTCGTCTAACTGGCCATAACTGACCACAATCCACCAATATGTGACGCACTGTCAATGTACACTGACAGTGGTAACACTGAGGTGGAGGATCATTCTTTAAAGGTACAGTCTCATAGTTACAAAATGCGGTTCCCGCCAATTTTAGAAATACTTTTTTTTATTTTGGAAATGTAAAGAACATACTTTAAACTATATGCAAACACAATTTTACAGTAAAATATGGTCATTTACTAGTAGAACATTTGGGGAGACCTTAACACCCAACCCGATCAGTTAAACAGAATGTAAACACTAACAAATTGTATCACATGGTTTCACATTTTCTATGAACAAATTCAATAATCCTTTGCAGTGATTAAAACAAGAAGAAAGTCGTATGGAAACGCAATGAAGAATTAGAAGGAAAGTTGAACTCTTCGTGCGTGAGTTCCTGTTTAAAAACCGGCTCCTGGTTACACACATGGTTTTTTTGTGTGTGTGTATACATTTACAAATTAATGTTTTTCCTATTAATTATGCTAACTATTTTTTGTGCGATTGATATATTTATCACAAATACATATTAAAATAGCGAAATATAGCACTTACAACTATGAGACTGTAACGTTAAAATAAAAACATGTGTCAAATAAGTGTGGCCAATACGAGAACGACATAAAACTACTTTATCCTTCCTGTCAAACGACCTACGATATCTGTTTTATAGGTTAAGGTGCTTTGTCCGAAATGCGTGCGTCACGCGAACATACAATAATGTTTCAATTTCGATGTATTTTGGTCAATAACAAGTGATTTTGTAACTAAACGAAGTCTCAAGTTGAGCAATGGACCGACCAACGTAGATTCACAAGCCATGAAGTAAACAGTCTCTGGAAATTAATTTCATGTCAATGCAGGAAATTAATTGATGAGAATCTCGTGAATGAGTTTAGACTGAATACAGCCACGGAAGTCAACTCTACAGGGTTTGGCGTGAAATTGCTCTCCCAGCATATTGACAAGGCGCCGCAGTTGCAATAATCTGCCCCAATGACTAACGATTGTGATTATAACAAGGACATTTGTCATAAATACGTTTTGTGGGGCCGTAGTGGTAAATTATAGGACAGAATCGATCTGGGGAAGATGAGTTATGAGAGTGAGGCTGTTTCGGTTATAGCGAGAAATGTTCACCATTCAACAACGATGTTGTAGATTTTGCAAAAAAATATTTGTCAGTGTTGGCGCCATTAGGATCTTGCTGGAAGTCCAATGAGAACCAAATAATTATGATCTTTTTTTGGGGGAGGAATAAACATTTGTTTAAAGCGTTTCTCGTTAAATGGCCGTTTTTGGTGTAGTTACGAAATTTGTTTGTTCAGCGACACCACTGGAACACATTGATTATTAATGAACGTGTATTGGATGTCAAACGGACGGTTATATCGACACTTAGGCTACTCTTCTTCGAATAAGGGATCTTTTATGTGTCCATTTTGATGAAAAATGGTATAAGAGTGTATCGAAAATCACTTAAAATTTATGTGAAATGTGGCAAAATAGATAAAGTTAAATACATAATTGACAAATTACTTTCGACTTTTCTTGCTATTTTTTCTTAAAATTAAAGGGACATTCAGTGACAACTTTTAAGATGAGTGCCACCACCGCATGTGCGCGACTTATGCCATTTGTAACATATTTCCGACCAATAGATCATTTTTATTTATCGAAGTTAACATTTACTTATATCTTATTGCTTACAATATCAATATGTGTACATCTAAATTGTTATAGTAGCTTACTATGTCCTTTTGCCTAAAATAATTCAGTACATACTAAATTATTGTAGGCAAAAGTACCAAGGACCATATTGAGCTACTATATACAAATGCATTGGATATACATATATTGATATTGTAAGCAATAAAACGAAAGTAAATGTTAATTTTAGTAATAAAAGTGCTGTATTAGCCAGAAATATATTACAAATAGCAATAGATGTGTAAGTTCATTGGCACCTGTCTTAAAAGTCGGGACTGTCCCTTTAACATGTTATAACGGAAGCTTGTTCTTTCCTTTCGCAACATTTCCCAATGAATTTATTCTTTCAGTTGCCATGGTATCAACTACAAATTGTTGCATTAGTGACATTTTACAACAACCATATGGCATTCCATGATCCATGGCCCAGATGTTTCAAAATTTACATCTGTTTACCCATGCATACAAAGATGAAGATAAAGTTTATTTGTTTAACGAGGTCACTGGAACAAATCGATTATAAATCAGCGGTTATTGGACGTGAGACGCATGGTTATACTGACATATGTTTGTTTAACGACACCTCTGGAACACATTGATTATAAATCAGTGGTTATTTGATGTCAAATGCATGGTTATATTACCGGTAACACTTGGTTACAGAGGAAACCTGCAGCCGCCACATAGGTTACTCTTCTTTGAATAACAGCAAGGGATCTTTTATGTGCACTTTCCCAGACAGGATAGTACATCATAGCCTTTGATAGATCAGTTGTGGATCATTGGTTGGAACAGCTAGGAAATAACACAACAGGTCCTCTGATGAGGATCGATCCTTCGACCAGTCGAGTCGCAGGTGAATGAACTACCGCTGAGCTACGCCCCACTCCTCGTGTACAGGAATTAGAATGGACATTAGAATAGATATTAGAATAGATATGCTACATACCTTATATTTGAAGCACATCACATCTGAAGACATAATATTATAGTTGACAAATGTGTGGTACTTACCTGAAATAAAGAAATACAACTATGAGAAAAGAAAGTATTTTAGAGTTCAAACAAAACAAAACAAGGTTGTCAGGTGAAGATATATACATGTACTTCTTGGATAAGATGGCCGTTTTTAATTATTTTTTTAAAAAGTGGAGTCAAATATAAATAACATTATTTAAAAAAAAAATCAAAACAATACCACTGTACAAGACTGATGGTCAAAAGAATGTAGAGCAAGAGTATTTTGACAATAAAGAAAAAACAACCAGCCATGATTTGAAAAACAACTACATGTGTTATATAATCTTAATTAAAATCATTTCATTTATTATCATTCATTGCGTGCAACTCACATTTTTTTGCGTGTGGGCAAATCACCTGTCATTATTATCAATCATTCGTTTAACTTCTACATGGTACATTTACGACAATTAATTTTGTTTTGCTATACATTTTGTTTACTCAGTTTAATTAAAGATTGTACATACATGTATATCTGCGTTGTTGTTATTGTTAATAACACCACCTATATGAGTCAATCAATAATTGATATCTTGTTGTTTTCATGATAAACTTAATGTTTAAATTCGATGATATAAATTCATTATCTTAATTATACAGAATGAAACCAGGAGTTCAGTGAACAGTAATACTAACAGATAAATTAGTTATTTTCCTGTAATCAAAAAATAAAATACAAGTACCCTGTAATAAGAAACATTAATCTATATGTTGTATAAAATACTATAGTGTGTAACGCTTTTTTTTTTACATCAATACAACTTCATTACTAAAATACATTATTAGCAAACAGATTAATTTTGAGAATTATGTCAACAGCAAAAAAAACAAACATTTTACAAGACATCTTAATTTTGTTTGGCAGCAAAAACAACAATTTCTGCGAATGACACAAATCGATATATTTATAATAACACAATACACCATGACCAACATAAAATAGACCAAGACCCATATAATTTTTCCCATGTGTTTTTGAGAGTAAGAAAATAAAAGCGATGGCTAAACGCTGTCATATAATTGGACAAAACATATACAGAAATTACCAGGGGATTTCGAGTCTGCCAACAAATCCTAATGACATATGCGATCCAGACAATGCTTAAGAAAATCAATAGTCCAGCGAACAAAAATATTTAGATTAGAACTGGGTAATTCTGAAAAAAAGGGAATTAATTAAATATTCCATGCATTATCAAAACAAGAGATCAGAAGCCAATTTGACAAAACAATGTAGTCTAGTATAGTATACAACCACTGTGGATGTAAACGAAAATATCGGACTAAAATTGTTTCCCAAAATGTTACTAAACCTAATTGACTCCAGGAATGAATACCATGTGCAAGTACATGTAATACATGTGTATGTCACAAATGACCAAAAACTTATGATGACCATTGTAACTATTCCACCAACCCCCCCCCCCCCCAACCCCATTGTAACTACCCCACCCCTGGTGGTGAAGATTTAACCATAAACCATAACCATATCTAACCCTAAACCTAACCCTAACTAACCCTAAACATACATATGTATGTATTTTAATGCGTATGAAGGATGGAGGTCGGACTAAATTTCATATTTTTCCTATGAAATATTCCAATTGGGGTTATATTTCCTAGGATATATATACTCCCATCCCTTCCCCTCCCCCCAATGGTGGGGGGATTTTTGTGACACCAGTGCTACCAAGCACTAAGTCACAGTTTTAAAGCTTTTCCCATCATGGAATAATTACAATACTTTCTATTTCGGCTTTTATTAGAGATGTATGAAAATGAATCAGCATTCTACCACTATAACGAGTTGACCAGTAGTTGAACACTCTATAGCTAGGGTCAGACAGGAAATCAATTGGTCAGAGATTTCGCTGTGCAAGGCTAAAGACATTACAAACGGTCTATTAATTAAGGCTTGGTCTGCACGAGTATTAAATTGTTTTCAAATGCACTATGGGAATGATTTACCAGTGCTAAACGATCGATTTCTCAAACTTAACGTATTACAAGCAGTGATTTCAACATTTTGTAATATCAGAAAATTTTACCAATAAAATGTAAGGAATTAAATTCTTGAAATTCAGAAAATTTTGATTTCCATTGAAAACTAATTTTGCTATGGTATTGTGATGATACATGTAATTTTAAAGACATTTTTTAAAATATACCTAATTATATTAAATGGCAATATTCAGAACATTGCAATCAATATTACCAGGAATAGATCATGGAATTCTAACTTTAGTAACTGGAATTGCAACAGAAATGTAAAAACAAATTAATTTTCTTGTGAGGAAAATTGGTGATCTAAAATGGTATCCATAACACATTGTTGTTGTTAGATCTGGAAATATTAGTGTGGCAAATGACAGAATTGCTGCATTTCACCACGCCTGTATATTATGATGTTTAATGTTACAATAAGATAAAAGAAACTATAATAAGTCTGAGTGTATAAGATGGTGACCACCATTAGTGTGCATGTGATGCTATTGTAACATGTTTCTCGCTAATAGGGACTTTCTAATTACAAATTAATTACATTGGTTATATTATCAGTATGTACAGATATATACATGAACTAGTATCCAATACATTTGTAGTACAGTGTTGTATATAAAACTAATAATATAGTCTTAGGATTTTCTCTATGTACAATAATTTGTTTGAATATAATACAAAATTGTAGGCAAAACTCCATATTAATCTGTTATAATAACCATTTGAAAGATCAACACACATTGGATATTCTAAGCAAGAAAATGTAAATTTAAATTCATTTTAATAATTAAGAAGTATCTATTAGCCAGACACATGCTACAATTATACATGTAGCATTAAATATGTGGTCTGACATTTAACAATAAAACAATGTCAACAAATAAAATATTTACACAAGGAAAACTTTGTTAGATCGATAGGCATGTTTCCATGGCATCATGAATGTGCACAATTGGAGTAATCAGGAGAAGTGTTTCCATCATGAAATCTTAAATTCTTTGCAATTCATTTATAATGAATGAATTGATTATTTAACGACACCCCAGCACGAAAAAAGACATCAGCTATTATTAGGTCACAAAATAATTTATATCACAGCCTTACAAAGTGTAAGTAAAAGTAAAGTTTGTTCTATTTAACGACGCCACTAGAAACACATTGATTATAAATAAGCGGTTATTGGACATCAGACGCGTGGTTATATTGACATATGGTCCCAGAGGAAACCTGCTGTCGCCGCTTCAAAACATCAAACCAAATGTTTGTTCCCGGTTTCATACTTTAAAAAAATAGGGTAGGTAGGTCAGGTCTATTTTTTTTGGAAATTTGTTTTTTTCGTTAAAAATAAAATAAAACCTTTTTTCAGTTTTTTTTTTTTTATTTACATTTTTTCCCTTTAATATTCTGTAGGGATATGGCATAAACTTAGGGTCAGTTGGGAAATTTTAAGCCTTAGATACAAATAAAATATATCAGTTAACTGATTCCAATGTTCTGCTTAAAATGTTTTATGCATGCAGTGGCAGTTTGACCTGTATTGACCGGCGAGTTCAGATTGGCTATATTACCTGACCTGCAACCCATCATGACATTTAGGCTCCATGATTAAATGTCAATGTGATTAATAATCCAAACAATGTTCGGAAGTGTGGGAGAGAATAAAAGCCAAGTTGGAATTGCTTTTAATGTAAAAAAACATCTGTCCACAGTTGATCAATGTTTTATGCCAAATTATGGTAGGATTAGAATAAGAAAAAAAGAAGAAAGGATAATGAGGGAGTGGGATAAACTCAATCCTAAGTTTGTTCGGATTGCAAAACATATTGACATTTATGCACAATCCCTTAGAGGGCAACACTGGAAGCTGTCAAGATTTCTAAAGGACAAGATCATTTGTGCAAATGTGCATTTCTGCACAATTAGATAGATTTAACAGGACATCATGACACAATCGAATCACAACGAAAGCAGTGATAACACCAGGTATTTGCAAATGAAGAGGTTATCCTGCGTACATGTAATTAACACATGTTGCACAATTAAAATGACTGATAATTTTTAGTACCTATAACTTCTGAACTAATCTTTCTTCACTGGTAACAAAGAACACAAATTACTTTTCAGTTCTCACAGCTGGGGAGCGGGGCGTAGCTCAGCGGTAGAAGTAAAACATCCGCCTGTGGCTTGATGGGTCGAAGGAATGATCCTCCTCAGGGGACCCTGTTCCAATCAGTGAACCACGACTGGTCTATCAAAGACTGTGATGTGTGTTATATATTTTGTCCTTGGCAAAGTGCACATAAAAGATCTCTTGCTGTTATTCAAAGAAGAGTAGCCTATGTGGCAGCAGTAAGTTTTCTCTGTGACCAAGTGTCAATATAATTGAGCATTTGACATCCAATAACCACCGATTAATAATCAATGTGTTCCAGGTGTCGTTAAACAAATAAACTTTATCTCACATCTGTTACCAACTTGCATGGTGACTTCATTAACATTTCAGCAAAGAAAACATATATTTTAATGTCTAGATTAGCATCAAGAACATGTACATTGTGTCAAAAAGCCATCATGTATATCTTTCATAAAGAATATCCAGGTTGTATTACCAAACTATTAATGATAATATCCGTTCCAGTCAGTGATCCATGACTTGGTTTATCAAATTCTGTGGTGTGTGCTATCCTGTCTCCTTCTATGCCAGGGTTCAAGGTTGACATGTCTGCAATTTGGATTGACTTTTGATCTGGACTGATACAGTTGTTTGGACTCGAGAAGTGTTTTATTTTTCTAAATTAGTTATAGCTACATGTACATGTAGGGAGTGGGACATATAGTCCAGAGGTAGAATGTCCGCCTGTGGCAGGATGGGTCCAGAGATCGATCCTCCACAGCCCAAAACATTTTAATGGACTATTTTCCGTACCAGCCAGTGATCCACGACTGATTTATCAAATTCTGTGGTGTGTGCTATCCTGTCTATGGGAAAGTGCACATATAAGATCCCTTGCTGTCATTAATAGAAGAGTAGTCTATGTGGTGGCAGCAGGTTTTCTCTGTGACCATCTGTCAATATAACAATGAGTCAGATGTCCAATAACCGCTGATTTATAATCGATGTGTTTCTAGTGGTGTCGTAAATTTACTTTATTCGGTAAATGAGTGAATTGGTAAATAGGTGACATGTTTATATAAATGCCTCTCCATCAATATCTGCGATGTACCACATCAAACAGCCAAAGACAAAATAGATGTAGCTTGTAGAAGTTTAAAAACATCATCACCATTTGAAGCTGCATGATGAATGTTCAAATGTCCAAACTCAAAGGAATGTTTCATTAATTAAGAAGCAACAGGAAGAAGCTGTGATCAATAATTTACACTTTCATAAGAACATGTGTGTTCACATCCATCAGGACGATAATGACTACTTTGACCATGTTAGCAGCGACCAAACAAACCAGTTTTGACCTTTCTATTCCGATACTACTGACTATTGATTCATAATCTGCAGATAGCAATGCCTGTAATTACTGATTTTAATGGGTGTAAAGGAATTGTTTCAGGAGCTTTGTTTTTGCTTTCAAACATTAGTGTCAAACAACAAAGTACAATCTGTCTTATTTTACTACTAACCCAATACATGTACATGTAGGTGGAAGTAAATGTATGAAACTATGCAATTTAACTTATGGCTCGATGGATCAAAGGATCGATCCTCCTTAGTGGACTCTTTGGGCTATTTCCCATTCCAACCAGTCATCCACGACTGGTCCATCAAAGGATGTGGTGTTTGCTATCTTGTCAGTGGGAAAGTGCACATAAAAGATAACTTGCTGTTATTTGGTAAGGATAGCCTATGTGGCAGCAGCATGATTCCTCTATGATCAAGTGTCGATATTACCGTGCATTTGATATACATGTACAATAACCGCTAATTAATAATCAATGTGTTCAATGGAACAAACAAACTTCAACTTTATGTCGACATAGTATATTTTAAATTATACACCAGAAGAGATAGAAAAGAAACTGGCAGCCGTTGTTCATCTCTGGTACTGAAATAAACTATCATTGCGATTCATAGAACTCACTCGACAATATAGAACGAAAATGGCATCATTGAAAAACAAAGATCCAGGAGTTGTCTCCCATTAATTACACCATCCAGCCAAATTGCGTTTCGTTTTTGCCGTAGACAAAATGCATCATGTCTGTATACTGTAAGAGGTCATTGGCAATACATCAAACAGGGAAATTAAAGAAGTGGATTACAGACGATCCTAATATTAATGTGATTATTCTATATGGTACAGACTGCATGTGTAAATATAAGAAAGCCCAATCGATCAAAACACAATTGTAACCTTCAAGAGATCAATTTGCTCTCAGATTAATAGGAGCGTGGTATAGCTCAGCTAGTCCAAGAGGATCAGCCTGAGGCTCGATGTGTTGAAGAATCTATCCTCTTCAGGCGCCCATTGGGTTATTTCCCATTCCAATCAGTGATCTATGACTGGTCTATCAAAGGCTGTGGTGTGTGCTATTCTGTCTGGGCGAAAGTGTACATAAAATATCTCTTCCTGTTATTCAAAGAAGTGTAGCCTATATGGCGGCAGCGGGTTTCCTCAATGACCAAGTATCGACATAACCATGAGTTTAACATCCAATAACCACTGATTTATAATCAATGTGTTCCAGTGGTGTCGTTAAACAAAGCAAACTTTATTTTTATCTTTATCAGATTAATAGATTTTATATAGTATAGAGTTTATAAAAAAATTAGGAAAAGTTGATTGTGTGTTGGGGGATTCAGGTGGGCGACTATGATATGGGGTTGGGAGACAAATGGGCTAAAACATTTCAAGTTTTCCAAATATCATTCAATAAAGTCATTACTAGGGATTTATTTATCTTTAATAAACTATATACAGGTTCTAGACAGTACAACATGTCAGGTTTTAATTAGAGGTGGGGGAGGGCATAACATTTAAACATATTTTTAAGTAAGGTTATTCATTTCTTTGACAACTTAAAATAAAAATTATGGTAAACTTTATGAGACTAACAAGAAAAATGCTATTTTTATTGCTGTTTAAAACAATAGTTTACCCCCAAAATAATGTTCCTGTCAACAAAATCCTTTTTTCTAAGCATTAAATTTAAATATCTAGGTCCTAAAAATGCTTATGAAAACATCTGCACAGATGAAATAGGCGCAAACAGATATGTTTAAAACATCTGGAATCTGGCAACAAAAAAGGGAACCAACTCTTTTGGCTTTGTTTCATAATGAATGTTACGCTGCTGAAAATAATATTCTACAAATGAAATATTCCTGTTGGCAAGATAAACACAATAGAAGGTCATGGTTTATATCCTATCCTGTCTGTGGGCAAGTGCACATAAAAGATCCCTTGCTGTTATTTGATAAGATCGAGTTACCTACAGGTGTTTTCTACCATGTGCAGGTAGTCATAGTTTAACCAGACACATATGTATGACAGAGCTACATGTATATCCCATGAAAGACGGCTATGAAAAAAAATGTCTATCTTCCATATGATTTCATGTGCATCTTTAACGAAGTGAAGAGGTGACGTCAAAGAGTTCACAGTAGTATTTCATATGACGTGTCATGTAGACAGTTATGTATTTTATGATTTAATAAATAAGTCTATAATGCTTCAAAATTAAGTTTATACTTTTAGTGTAAATCACTTTTAAATACTAACTTTTTACTGCTATAGTTCATTTGTTACACAACTGTGAAATTAAAAAGGTTATTTTTTCAGCCATCTTTATCTTCCTAACATCGATATTTTTTCATCAAAGGAAAAAGAATCCATCACAGGATTCGACCCTCCACAGCGCAAAACATTTTATGGGCTATTTTTCGTTCCAGCCAGTGGTACACGACTGGTTTATCAAATTCTGTGTTGTGTGCTATTCTGTCTATGGGATAGTGCACGTAAAATACCCCTTGCTGTTTTTCGATAAGAGCAGCCCATGAAGTGGCGACAGCGGGCTTCCTCTGTGACCATGTGTCAACATAGCCATGTGTCTGACATCCAATAACCGCTGATTTATAATCGATGTGTTTCTAGTGGCGTCGTTAAATAAAACAAACTTT
>JAUTCZ010044222.1:0-12277 GCA_032273805.1 Melanodrymia brightae | reverse complement strand
ACCGGCCTTATAAGTTCAGTGAAAGATTTAGGTAACCCATTAGGTAACCGATGGGTTACGCAAACATAATTCACGTAGCCGAACAATGGGTTACCTAGGTAAAAACCACGTGAACCGATTTCCGGTTACCTAAAATTCTGAAATTTTATGCCCTGTTCTAATAAATGGCTTACGATTACTTTGATGATCTCAATAGTGACACAAGACATCGACCTGCCTCTGCGGTGTAGTGCTTTGGGCTTAAGACTGGTAGGTACTGGGTTCATATCCCATTCGTGGCATGTGGGATTTTTAATCACAGTACCGACTCCAACCCAGAGTGAGTGTTCCGCAAGGCTTAAGTAGGTGTACTTCCACTTACACCGACCAGTGTCCACAACTGGTTCAATAAAGGCAGTGGTATGTACAGTCCTGCCTTCATATTAGTATTACTATTAGCGCACCTCATTTACCAGTTAAGAGTTCCGAATGTTGTCCCTCTATATACATGATATAATTATATGCTACAATGATAACGGAATAAGGCGCAATGATATATACATAGTCGGAAACATTCGGATCTCTTGCCAACTAACTGCAAAACGAGACTAATCTTGCGTTCAATAGCACGGGCGTTCTGCTACCGATACAAAACGTTTTGACACCGATGTTTACAGGCGCGGTGGAGGAATCATGACATACATGTAAGTTCAACACTATTATAGACACATGGTCTGTCTTGGAGATTCAAAGCATGGGGAAAACGACATGATAGTACAAAAAGAATACACCTTTGAAATAAAACATACAGCCCATTGACGATCAATTATTTGGGTCTAACTTAAATGAAAATGCTGTACGGTAAACACGTGTGCTGTGTTTTATTAGCACTAGTCTAGTAAAACAGCATATGCATTTACTGTACAGCATAAATGCATTTTCATTTAAGGTAGAGGCAAATAATTTATCTTCAATTGGCTATGTGTACATGTAGCATTACTATTTATCATTACTGTATACATACACGGGTACAATATTAATATATTATTATTATTTGTCTAAAGTTGTAACAAATCATTGCAATAATGCAGCCAGAATTATTAGTTATCTGTATTCCAGTCCAGTTGAATCTTAGATTATTTTAATATGTTCTTTGTGTAGATGTGTAGATATTTATATAGTTGGCATTATATCTTTATAACCCTTATGGTTACCATATATAAAATTTTGATTTTACCGCGATATCTGGGTGAGCACATGTTACTGGAAGCATTTCACACTTAAAGCTTTGGCGATCATTACTGTGATTTAAATTGAACTATTTGCAAACATTTGTAGGAATTGCATGCAGTGTACTGTTCTTTATGACCGTGAAGAGCGTTAGAGATAATCTAGAGCTGTCTGTCGATGATCTAGATCTGTCTATGTATGACCGAGTTGATGGTCCATTGTGGATGTTTGGTCTGATAGTAAGTACTTTACATACAGATTATTACCATTATCTGAAATTACTTTTGTCGTAGCCAGGGGTTATAGAATTTTGAAATAGTGTACTAATCCATGGATTGGTGGTTTTCGTAATTCACTAGCCATGACTGAAAGTTAACTAGCCAATATTTAAAACATTAATATTTAAAAAACCTCAACAAAGTAATTTGGTAGATTAACTAAACAAATTATTGCTGATAATAATTAGGGACCCTTGACCCCATGTTAACCTGCTATGCACCTATCAATGTACAGTAAATATAAGGGTAATCAGTGAATAATAATGTTTTACTTTGGATATTTTAATGATACTTCATGTCACAACATTTGTAGTATGTTTTTCTTAGATAACTTTAGTTTTGTTTAACGTAGAGAAAAAAGGTAAACATTTTTGAAAAAAAAAGTCCTATTTTTGTGTCCAAATTATATAACTTTAGGTTTACAAATAGAAATACATGTATTGTAATAAATACATACAAAACATCTTGAGAAAAATTAATTGTTAGCAGATTAAAGGCTTGAGGTCATTTGTTTAAATTCTCAACCATTCCGAATTTACTGTTATAAACCAAAGAAAAGTAATTGTGCAACCAATATAATATTGAATGCACATTTTAAACGCAGATGTTCAATTGTTTTTAAAAGTCTTTTTATCAATAATTTTCTGAATTATTTTTATATAGCAACTTGTAAAATAAATATATCTTTGCAGTATATCATCCCTGGATTAATTGGATTGATTGGTTGTTGTCTGAAAGCAAAATGTCTGGTAAGCCATTTAGTAATTTTTTCATTTTCCATCACTTTTTGTGCATATTCAGACCTTCAGTTTTGAAAAACTAAGGCAAGTGAAAAATCGCACACCTCAAAATGATTAGGTAAGTTAGGGGAGCAATTTGCACTCCAGAACAGACTTTCAATGTAGATCAATTCTACAAATATAACTACCCCGGTATGTGGGTATTGTCAGTACCGGTATATAACTTTCCAATAACTTTAGCAATATTCATCACATAATATTTATTATCTTCTGCTGAGATTACAATGGTGTCAGTATGTACTACAATATAACCGACTGTAAGTTTTCCACAGAAACTGAGAAAGATAGGTCACCGATCTGGGAGAGACGCCACATAGATACCTCCACTGTAGCCACATAGATACATCCACTGTAGCCACACAGGTACATTCACTGTAGCCACATAGATACATCCACTGTAGACACATCGATATATCCACTGTAGCCACACAGACGCATCCACTGTAGCCACATGACATATCCACTGTAGCCACATGACGCATCCACTGTAGCCACACAGATACATCCACTGTAGCCACATAGATAAATATTTGTTTGTGAAAATGTATGTTCCAGCGTAAAATTAGTGTGGGTCGAGAAACACATACGGTATATATTTGAGGCCCTATTGACTTTTGACTTTTGATGTAGTCTATCCTCGACAGCGCAGAACATTTCCTGTTCCAGCCAGTGATACACGACTGGTTTATCAAATTCTGTGGTGTGTGCTATCCTGTCTATGGGATAGTACACATAAAAGACCCTTTGCTGTTTTTGGTAAGAGTAGCCCATGTAACGGCGACAGCGGGTTTCCTCTGAGACCACGTGTCAAAATAACTGTTATCATTATTGCTCCTGCTAAATTGATAGTTTAATTATATTTTGTTTATTTCAGTTCATCATTCATATGGTCTTCAGTATCATATCCCTGGTGATCATGGGTCTTGTTTTTGTTGGTTGTCTCTTCGCCATTGGTACAGTCGCACAGAACGGAGGAATACATTGCAAGGATGTCGGTGGAGATTGGGAAGTTCCACAGTAAGTGACGCAACATTCAGAGAAAAATTAACCATCCTTATCATGCGGTTTCTTTATAAATTCTAAGAATAAATTCCTGATGGCATTATGATTGAATTACATTGGCTGTATTTAAGTTGTGCAAGAAGGAACTCGTCTTTGTTTGCAGTATTCTAGTGATTGTTCTTATAATTACAGTGTGGTAACTGACGTAACACAAAAATCCCTCAGTGGTAGACATGTCTATGAACATGTCATATCTCTCTGAATTCATGAGCCCAAGACCATAGCTACTTATGGGGTTTTGTAGCTCAGTAGGGTACACAAACATAAATGGACTGAATTCTGTGAAATGGTTTTTATTAACAGGAAAAATATGCGATAACTGACGTACATCTTTGGTAACTGATGCAACATACGCAAATATACTTTCGTAATCAAAAGGAACTTCAAACAAAAAAACAGCTAATCTACATAACATAGGGATGTATTACCCTTTCAAAAAGAAAAGCTGAAATGATCTTATATGTTGTCCTCTCACCTAATTTAAGAAGTGATATAATACTAAAAAAAAAAAACCAAATCTCATGTCCTGGCTTACAAATTTACATTTTCCTAATAAAACTGTCATTAAAAACCATAAAACGGAAGTGAATTGTTACTAAAAACATATTTTTAGATGCTTAAGGGTGTTAAATTTAATTATCAATACATATTTACTTTATGAGATAACTTTCAAAATATTTATCCGTGGACCAAATACCGTGGAATGGCCCTTTATACAATGTATGGAAGGGGAAATTTCTATATAAGTAGACGTACAGATGTGTATTCGAAACATCAGTAATGACATCATTTCCAACTTTAATCATTATCACATAGCATGAGTCATTGTTCTAAACTTTGTGAATGCTACTTGAAACAGCAAGATTTTAGGTAAAACAATGGTCTGATCTAAAGAGACTATGACCATGGTTTGAAATCAAACAAGTCTGAGCACTTCTTTATGGAACAGGGAGTCCAACAAAGACTGCAATGAAGAACAAACAATTGCTCACGAATGGATGCTTATGCCGGATACTTCGTCTCAGAAGGTCCTGTAAGACACTGAGTAATGCTCGCTCAGAACAAGCCAGGAGACCATTGCAATAACAAAGAGAAGGTGGAGATAGATAAGACATACCCTTAGGAAGCCACCAGCAAAACTCTCTCTTGGAACACTCAAGAAAAACAAAGAAACACCTGGAAAGACTTCGAAGGAGACCTAAGAGAGATGGGAATGGAGGCCACTCAAGACAGGATACATTAGAGAGTTCTTGTCTATGGCCTATGCCCCAGGAGGAGCTGAACACCAAAGTAAGTATGACCATGGCAGGCCCCACGCGACCAGGCGAAGTGAGGCGTGACCTCATTTTGATCTTTATGACTTTGCAGTGGCACCATCTGTGTGACGACATCAAAGTTGCGTTGTAAAAAAATGTCTGTGACGCCTTCGTGGATGGCTGACCAAGAATTTTAAGAACAGTTGTGTTCACACTTCAGCGCGAAAGAATTAAGTACAGGCAATACTTATCTTTGAAGAAATAACAATGTCTAATAAAGGGACACAGAAATAATTGTGCGACTTTTGTTGTATGTATTACGCGACATGGAAGTGCGAGTGCCTAGCAGGGCCCGACCTTAGCGGTAGTCCGGGGTGTTTTCGCTACCGAAAACTGACTCGGGCTACCAAATTTCAAAAGCTAATAGTCCGTCAGGCTACCAGTTTTTTTTCTGCCTGTCAAGTGTGGTTATGGCCCAGGAAGTAGACAAACGTGTATAAATGGTTCTAAAATTAATTCTACTTAGCGGGACAAGATGATATTGTTTGTCTACTTCCCGGCACTCATTAATTGCCCCTTTACCCGTTTGACGGTGTGCGCAGTCAAAACGCAACAGTGAGGTAATAAAGTACCGTAGTACAACACATTCATATCGCTGGTTGTTGTGGGCATTACTAATAAATAAAATGAAATAATAAAAATAAATCATGATAATATATATAAATAGTACCGACTCCAACCCACAGCGAGTTTTAACGGCTCAGATTGAAGATGTAAGGCCACAACACCGATCTCTCTCTCGTTACTAAAAATTAACCAGATATGCCCGCAAGAGCAAGTTGAACCTTAATTGGAAACAAGCACTTGAATAAATTGAACTGAATTATTTATAGAACCTTCTTTATTTATAAAATAACCAATTTAGTAATAACACCATAGTTTTATTCATACAAGTTCGAAAACACATTTTAACACCACAGTCCATTTTGAATACAAAACATGTTCCACTTTATTCTCGAAGCTATTAGTTGAAATGTAAAAATAATCCCATAAACGTCTATACAGTTACGCTTCTCATTTCGTTGTTAAAGAAAACGCGGCTCACACTGCAATACAGCTAATATGTATACCAATACTTAGGCCTGTCTACTTCCAGGGAAATTTATTTGTCTACGTAGCGGTATACTAAGCAAAATAGGTTTGTCTACTTCCCGGGCCGACTAATTTTAACAATAATTTTATTTGTTTAATTTTCTTTTTTGTGAGTTTGACGAGGAATATTTGTTTTAATCAACTGACCAACCTTCATAGTTCACAGTTACAACAGGTCAGTCGTTATTTTGTCCAGCTAAACTGATTTATGTGGGGGCTGGTGACAATTGCGTGATAAAACTACATTACTATTATACAGCGCTCAGAGGCTTGTGCAACATATAAAGGGATTTAAGAATCGTCATTGTACAAACAAGCAAACGTAGTCATCTTTACGTCCCTAAAAAGGCATCATTTAAATAGTTCTCCGTTTGACACAATGTGATTATAATCAGTCACAATTAATGATAATAACAAAAAGATGAACGTGTTCTGCCTCATGATGTACACATTTTGCAGCTAAAACGTTCAACTACATGAAAGTATAATTATTGGGATCTTTTGTTACCAATTCCAGAAAAATCATGAATGGAATCAACTACGATATTATATCTTAGTCATGTTTGTGTGCGATACCTCGACAGTCTACAACCATAATCACATATTGTGAATAATGGTCTGAATACAACTTTCGGAAGTAACCTTTTCAACAGGATCCGTTTTCATTCGAAATTAGCAGCCAGAACGTTTTGGAGTATCTGCATTTCAAACTTACCCAATTTTGATTAGAAGTTAGTTCAAGTTACCACTGAACATCCAGAATTCCCTTTAGAACATCTACTTTATAAGTGCCAATTTTCGCTGCATGAACCAGTGTCCAAAGAAGTATTTTACAAGACTTCTGTTGAAGCAGGCCACACTAAATTATATTAATACAAATTAAGTAGATTCCCAGACCAGGGGCAGCCACGGTGATTCAAGATTGAGCATACAAGGTCAACATTCCAAAATTTAAGTAATAATTAAGGCCTATAACAAATGACTCTACTTAGTTTGCATGCGCAATCTGTATTGTGTTTCTGCTAAATTTACGTCAGTGCTATGTAACTTAAGTCAGATCGTGGGTGTCATTTACAAGCGGAAATAAGCCGCATAACATGAATAAAATATCAAGTGTTATTTTGATCAGCCGATGCTACATGCCCAGAATATATGTAGAAACCAGAACGCATACATGTGCTGATTGTGGTCGTCAGCTTGACCACGAGTCACGTGCAAAAATGCATTCATATCAGTTTCCTTGTGTGTGCATGTACTAGTAGCCTACGGCCCAGTTTTTTTTTTGTGCTTTAGAGCGAAGCACATTATGTCCATCAGATGGCATCATGCAGACATTACCTTGTCCTCTATTTGTAAAAGGGTAACCTGGCTGGCATTTGATACTAGAAGCAATTTTACGTTTATAGCAATCCATTAAATAGCTGAACCGTTGGCCTAAGAAAATCTGCAACCATTTCAATGTTCTACGCCCTGACATGCTGTGACAAAGTGTTGTAATTTGCATGTTTGGGATAGCTATAACTTGTATCGATACACACGACTGCAGCAGCGCAATCGTTCGGACGACTTTAAGCTATCATTGGGTTAAGCAATGCCCATTAAACCGGCCCCTGGTCCATAGCAAAGAATGGCAGCCATGTTTCTTTCGTTTCACCAACATTGAATTTGTTAATAATTATATTTACATTGTATATTATTCATATATCATATTAGCATAGGTTTACTAATCCATCCCCTAGAGCAATATACTTAACAATTATGTTCTATGTCTTACAACCTACAAAATGTGGTGGCCATGTTAACTTTTTCGACCATCTTGGAAGTTGTTAGCATTGATAGTTCATGTGTGCATTTGTTGAACATTAGATTAGGATAGGTTTATTAACTTAAATTAAAGTAATTCATGCAAGTGCAATAGATTAAAAGAGGTTCCACACAGGGCCAAGTTCAAAATGACTACCAAAGTCAACACCTGCAATCTTCAAGATGGTCTCGATGTTGAAATGATCGTTATAATAATTATACAGAATCATTGTACCAAAGTCCATGCTTCTACCATATTATGTATAATATTTTTTCTATTTTAGTTTATCACCTGAACTACATACCGAATGAGAAAATCGGCAGCCATTTTTAATTTGTTTAGTCATCTTGGAAGTTGATAGCATTAATAGTTGATGTCTACATTATATTAAGATGGGTTTACTAATTTAGGCAGAAGAAATTCATGCGATAGAACTGGATACAACAACAGTATGCAGTTGATAAAAATAGGCCTAAATTTAAAATGACCGCCAAGGTCAACACGAATGACCTTCAAGATGGGTCCCGATCTTCAAATGACTGTTACGATATCCAGAACCATTGTACCAAATGTCATGCTTGTACCATAAAATGCACAATATCTTCCATATCTGGTGTAGATCTGCTGCACTAGATGGGTGAAGGCGTTGAACCACATTATCCGAGCGGGAGAGGTCATGACAAGCCCCCAACCTCACGTTCCAAAATATGTTTAATCTTATCATTAATTTTTTAAATACCGATACCACACGTGATAGAACCCCACCCCATCTTTTATCATGCTCCGCGGACCCTTTTAAATCCAATGTCGTCGAATGCCATGGCTGCGTCGGATAGGGTACGGTCGCATAATATAATGGTATTATCGCTGTTTAAACAGTGGCTAATGCGGGTATGTATACGTTCATGCGTTTATTAAAAATCTCCCTCGTATCGAAAACCGTTTTGACCATTTTGGATGTTCGTCTAAAACTCGAAAGAGTGTTTAATGGACACCTTTATATACACAATTCCTTGCAGATAATCTCCATTTTATGGCGTCATATTAATATGATTCAAATGTTTATCAATGTCGTTACGAATACTTTAAAATTTGACTTAAATTAATTAAATAAACAATAAATATCCCAACTGACGCTGCTATATAGGCTCGTCACATAAGGATAAACTTTTTAGGATGTATTTTCACATGTTAAATTACAAAGTCAGAGTTGATGCAGGCAGGTGAAGATTAAGTGTTTCTGGTGAAGATTTAAGTGTTTCTGATGAAGATTTAAGTATTTCTGATGAAGATTTAAGTGTTTCTGACGAAGATTGAAGTGTTTGTTTTTCTGATGAAGATTGAAGTGTTTCTGACAAAGGTTTTCTTTTACTTTTAGATATTTTAGGATTAATAAACTTTATAACAAAACAAATTCAGTTTTTGCATTCAAAAGGTTGGTTTTTCTGTATAGTAAACTGTTACAATGTTCATTAATTTGGTCCACTTATTTTAAACGATGATTAGTACCTAAAGAAGGCCTATGATAATGAGTTGCTGCGTGTATAAAGTCTAAAACTGCTCCGTTCCGCGGTCTCGCATCGTTAGCTGGTTAAAACAATAATTATAATGGGCAATCTAATTGTTTGTTACTGAGGGATGTGGGGAGGCCTGGGGGCACGTTAATTTTTCGTCAAATTTTTGTATTTTTTAAACAAAATTTTCACTAATTATGCATCAACAATTATTAAATGTTCTACATTTGTTGGGTAAATAACTTACCATTGACATAAATAGTCGTCACGGCAACTTCCTGGCACGTGCCGCTCGCACATGACGTCATACGCCAAAGCCCGACCGTCACTTTTAAGACCCCGGATGCTGTCTCGTAGATCATGAAGCTGGGTGTCGCCCAGCCAGAAATATGAAGAGCCATTCCAATAATGATAACCACTAGGGCCATCTTCGACCAGCCAGAGGCATCACCGCAACCCATTATGTTAGGCTATGATGTCACAGAACGTCACAAAAAGTTACGAAAGCCTCGCAAGAACGTAATCCACAGAAAATCGGATGTTAGGTTTTATAACTGGTTTTATAACTGGTTTTAAAAAATATCACAATATTTGTTAAAAAATAAAAGTGAAAGAAAAATGAAAAAAAAAAGTTTGCCAGTTGCAAGAAATGGATCCCAAGTGGTTTAGTTTCACAATCTTCTGACACACGTTTAATCCAAACAAATACGCAATACAGAAAACTGACTTGATCCAGATCACATGACAATATTTCCTGTCGAGTGTTTACTCGAGAAATATAGCATGAAATAAGGGTAAACACGTAAAATGCTATATTAAACTGTATTATATATACAATATTTCTCAATAGGTTAGGTTACGTCCGTAAACTAAAATCGACAAAATGTTGCGTGAAATTTCGATCGTTAAAAACACCCAGCACCTATAGTATATAACCTGGTACAAAGCCAATACACCAATCGCTCATTTCAAAGCCAATATTTTATGATACGTCATATTTTATCCAGCTCTCACAAAGAAAGTAGGCGCTCTCACAGTCGCTATGGACAAAAACAGCGCTCTTTATTGCACCCCTGCAATGACAAACCGGCTCTGTTTGGCTATTGTGAACCAGACAAGCAGACGTATTTAGAAATAAAGGTACTCAGTAGCTGTTTGCGTGCTTCAGCATGACTACCATAAATGTCTTTCATAATATACGTCTGTGACTTCGAGCATGACCAGTTTAATAATCATATGGCACACACTGAAATCAATTAAGATTTTCTTTCGAGTACTTTCAAAAGAGATCGATTTTCAAAGCGAGACCTATGTTTGCGTTTACTTGAAAGGGGTGTATAGAAAATAGTGTATAGTTCAGGCTGTTGGAACAATCCGAACTCTGACGTTAGTGTTAATGCTAATAGTATGAAAATAGGCGGCGAAGTGCACAGACAACAAACAAGATCAACCTTACGTTCAATAGGGCGAGCGCTCTGAAACTATGTGACTGGTACCGATCATTTACATTTGATTCAAACACCGGTGACAAAACGTTTTGTCTCGGTAGCAGAACGTTCGCACTATTGAACGTAACGCACCTATTCTTATCTAGCTATCATTGACGTTGGCTAAAACTTTAATAATATCTGGTTCACTTTTCTAAGTCCATACAATTGTATTGTGCATAGTTATGCTTAGATAAGTGTCTTCAAGAATTATTAACTTTAATATAGGTCCAAGTTACTTTCAGCTTTTGATGTTTTGTTTTTGAACACGTCAGGCGTTTTCTACATAAGTATATATATTGACAGAACAAGTTTTTTTTTCAAAAGGTCGTATTGCGATTTACAATTATTAAGATACTAGTTCCAAAGTATAAAGAAGATTATATAGGTGCATGTACTATTAATATAAATTTAACTGCTTAATAAGCCGCACCTTTCTTCAAGGACAGGACTACGGAGGTAATTATAACAGTTTAGAAAAAGTTTGTTTATCGACACCACTGGAACACATTGATTATTAATCAGCGGTTTTTGGATGTCAAACGCACGGTTATATTGACACATGGTCACAGAGGAAACCTGATGCCGCCACATAGGCTACTCATTTTTATTAGCAGCAAGGGATCTTTGGTGAGCATTTTCCAACATACAGGATAGCACGCACAACGGCCTTTAATAGATCAGTTTTAGATCACTGGTTGGAACGGGAAATAACCCAACGGGTCCCCTAAGAGGATCGATCAATCGAGCCTCAGGCGGACGCTCTTGCACTGAACTACGCCCCGCTCACTAATAGTTAAAGTAACTTAGTTTGTTTAACAAAACTACTGGGGTACATTGATTAATAAACTTTAATGATCAGCAATTGAATGTCAAATATTCATTTCTGTTCATGTTATATTGTACAAACATATTATTATTATTAATGTCGTCTATTATGCAATATGTATTATGGAGAAGGTCTTGTGCCTAATCCATTTGTTTTTATAAAGTAATAAAATATGTTTCAAATCAAACCAGTTCGTCGCAAGACGGTTGGCAGTCGTCCAAAGAGTCCAATCTAAAAATATTCATGAGCAAACTCGAACACAGTGAAATGTACTCTATATATATATGTTTCTACAAATATCAACATCTCGCGTTTGCTAAATGCTGAAGGCAACAACATTAAGTTTATACTGTGTATGAATCATTTCCGAAATATTTTAGTGGTTATATTTATTTGAATTGTTTAAGTTGATTATAAAATAATAATTTAGTTTATGTAATAACTATCCTGAAACCATACCACATTTATTATTTGAGTGTAATATTAAAACATTATGGCAAGCAGTACAGGACAGGATATATAATTTAATTTAATAAAAATAAAGTCATGTTTGGTTTGATAAATAATGAAAAGATGACTTTCTTTATTGGTTAATTATCAATATATCAAGTACCATGTTTATTGTACAAAGATACAAAAACAAATATCTTAGAAATCACCGTCACTAACAACATAATAGAGAATGGACCTACATGACTCAATCTCTTTAATGACGCTACTAATTAATTGTAAAAGTAAAGTTTGCTTTATTTAACGACGCCACTAGAAACACATCGAATATAAATCAACGGTTATTGGACGTCGGACAAATGGTTATATTGACACATGGTCTCAGAGGAAACCCGCTGTCGCCGCTTCATGGGCTACTCTTACCGAAAAACAGCAA
>JAUTCZ010044211.1:0-10000 GCA_032273805.1 Melanodrymia brightae | reverse complement strand
CTAAATAGCATCACCTCCAACCATGCATATTCCCCTGTCAACAGTTTCACCTACAGTATATCCTACTGGACTACCAAACTTTACTCTAAACACCCACACATTCTTCTATGTTCAGCTGTCAACCTTTAATGAAATTATCAATTTATCATGCTCTAAATTCCTATCTGGCTTTACTCTTAATACCAGCTCCTACTATAATAATTATATAATTACACTCTTGTCACCCGCCAGAACTATGTCCTTCTGCTATGGGTATGCGGCATCTGAAATTCACTATTGATTTTAGTCAATGAAATGGGACAAAACGGTTATAATTTTGGATGTCCTTTTATAGTATCATATATAGTTGTCACAACATTTAGTATTTTTAGCCAATTACTTATCATTTTCCTTTACAAGTGGTTACATAGCCCAATAAAATATAATAGGTGTGTCACTTGGGTAACAAAAGTTATTTAGCCTTGGTTCAATTCATGTTATATAGCCTTTGCCAAACTGTTGCAAATCGCCCTGTTGGAATATAACGTACTAGTAGGTTAAGTATCGCATGGCATTGTATCAGACAGACAGCGTGTGCTTTCAGTCTTACAAGCCTTGGCGGGATCGAGTTCGATATAAACTATAGCATCCATTCACATTATAATATTAGACAGGTATATATAATTATAATAGTATGTTCAATATAATTGAACGATCATATGTAGGCCTATGAATGTGGACAGCAGCGCTATGACATACTCTATTGTGGGCGTTTCTCGGCTGTGTAATAACTATTCAATAATAATGCCTTTCGAAACATAATGTGGACAAATCCATTACTTTATTTCCAAAAAGTAAAGCGAACGTAATGCTGATGATATTAGGGGATGGCCTAGACGTGAACGGATTATTGTCAACTACTACTACTACTACTACTACTACTACTACTACTACTGCGTATGCGTAAATATAATTATATATATATATATATATGTGTGTGTGTGTGTGTGTGTGTGTGTGTGTGTGTGTGTATGTATGTATGTATGTATGTATGCATGCGTCCGTGTGTGTGTGTGTGTGTGTGTACACATGTGTGTATATATATGTGTACGTATGTATGTACGGACATTGTATTATTACCATGGTTGTATGTGCACGTGCTAGTCTTCTCGCGTTGGCTGTACAGCCGTGGCATTGGATGTGACCTTTGATGATGTACGGTAAACAAAAAAGTTTGTTTATTTAACGACACCATTGGAACTCATTGATAATTAATGAGCGGTTATTGGATGTCAAACGCACGGTTATATATGGACACTTGGTCACAGAGGAAACCCGCGGCCGCCACATAGGCTACTCTTCTTCGAATAACAGCAATGGAACTTTTATGAATAAATGGATGTTTAACACCCCAACACAAAAATAGACGTCTGATCTTTTATGTGCACTTCCCTACAGATAGGATAGTACACACTACGCATTTGATGGACCAGTCGTGGATCACTGGTTGGAACGGGAAATTACCCAGCAGGTCCACTGAGAAGAATCGATCCGTCGACCTATCGAATCTTAGTTTCACTTGCGCTCAGCAACGCCTCTCCATATGGCGGACGGTACCCAAGGTGGGGTGGGGGATACAGTCTACAGATAACGTATAAAGTGGTGGTAGGGGTGGTGTGGGTGCGGATTCATCATCCAATTACAAGTATTTATATTATGGAACGTACTGTTTCCACTTTTAAAAAAACCCGCACCCTTCTACAAACATTCCTAGCTGTTCTACTGACTATGTGCTTTCATTTATATATTTAGGCTACTTTAAAACATACATGTATTTCAAAATTAATTTGTACGTCCATATTTAAAAAAAAAAACCTATGATAATTATGACATGATTGAAACTATAATGAGATAAGTATATTACTAGGGTTATTCCAGCTCAAGGAATCGAAAGTTTACTCATTTCCTGGTATGCAGGCTTAGTTTTACTTTCTTTTTAAGTACAGAGTGAAACAATAATTGTTCATTGCGAAACAAGAATCGATCGATAGATAAAGCAAGGAAAACGATCATAATATATATATATATTCATGATTGTGGGCGCATTGAATTTCACACACCATTGAAATACATACACACAGGTTGCTGACTTATGATTTATGCAATAATTAACTAAATATAACTATATTTCTAGTCAGCAAAAAGCAGATTGTTCAATGAAGAGAAATAACATCTGTACACAGCTATCTGTCAATATCAGCCTCCTACTATCGCTACCAATCGACATTCTAAACTTAGCATTCAGCTGAGGCGACAGTTTGCAATGGGGGTTTTACCGAATACATTCGCGATAACAAAATAGTCCAAAACCAATTACATTAAAATAACACGACAATTTATGAACTGATATGGTAAAACATATTTTATTTTTACCATATATACAGTTAAATCGAAATAAATGAAAATTTTATACTTATATTTGGAACGTACAGCTACAGCTGGTAGCACGCGTAGTAATATGATTAAGCGATGTTCACAATAGTAGTACGTAATAAGCACCCTATTTGTCTATTCTGCAGATTACGGACTGCCGTCAGTAGTGTATGTTGTGTATTGGAGTCAGTTATAGCCGGTGTCATTTCGTTTGCTGAAGTCATTTAGCATCTCACACCATTTTTACAACTTTTTTGCTTTCAGGAAACGACTAACGTGTTTTTTCCTGGTTAAATATTGGCATGGCGAATTTGTGTGGAAACCGTTTCCAGGTCTTGTGCCATGAACAAGTAACCCGGCTTGGAGAGGTGATGGAAGATATCGTGCCAGTTCACGGTCGCGGAAACTTCCCGACACTGGAATTAAAACTTAAAGACTTGGTGCAAATGTTGAAAGAGAAATTAAAGGAAGACGGCATATCCGTGCGTGACATTCGTTTAAATGGTGGTGCGGCTAGTTATATTTTGGGCACAGACACTGTTCAATCGTACAACGATTTGGATCTCATATTTGGCGTGGATCTGTCAAGTCATACAAATTTGCAGAAAATCAAAAACTGCGTCCTTGGGTGCTTGTTGGATTTTTTACCCGATGGTGTCAACAAAGAAAAGATGAATAGTTGTAATTTAAAAGAAGCATATGTTCAAAAGATGGTGAAAGTTTGCAATGAACATGGGGACAAATGGAGTCTGATTTCTCTTTTGAATAACAAGGGTAAGAATGTTGAGCTGAAATTTGTAGATAAAATGAAACGACAGTTTGAATTCAGTGTAGATTCCTTCCAGATCATTTTGGATAGCTTGTTAACTTTCTACGAAATTTCAACAGCCCCAATGGGAGAGCACTTTTATCCAACTGTGGTTGCAGAAAGTGTATATGGAGATTTTTTGGAGGCATGGGGTCATCTTACCAATAAGCTAATTGCAACACGAAAACCAGAGGAGATTCGTGGTGGTGGTTTATTGAAATACTGCAATCTTCTTGTACGTGGATTTAATGCAGCAGATCATGTGGATATAAGGACGATGGAGCGTTACATGTGTTCACGGTTTTTCATTGACTTCAGTGATATTAACCAGCAAAGACAGAAGCTTGATGCATACCTTGCAAATCATTTCAGTGATGACGAAGGGCTCCAGTATGAATACCTCCTGACATTGTATCGTGTTGTGGATGAAAGTACTATCTGCTTGATGGGTCACGAGAGGAGGCAGACTCTGAACCTCATTCACCAACTCGCATACCAAGTTTTCTTACAACAAGAGCAGAAAGCTGCTCGCAAATGCATTGACATTCAGCAACTGGATCAGTTGAACAGTCTGGTAATAGATCAGGTCTTCTACGGTCCGTTCAGCACACCATCACCCACTGGTGGTGGTCAGTATTACAGCTATAACTGCATGCCTTCATCGTACCAGATGGGTGTCGGAGATTCGTCTTACAACACATGCCCTTACTGTCCTCCATATTTGCAATGCTCCTAGAGATGTTCTTCATCTTCTTGCTCTTGGACAGTAAATGGCAAGAAGGTTTGTTATTGCTTGGACAATAACTTTCCAAATTTCTGTGATCGTTAACTATTTTTTCCCATTTTTGGGGCAGTTACAAAATGTATATGCATTGGTTGGGGTTTTGTTTTGCTTTAGATCACCAAATAGTCTCAACATATATATTTTTCTCCTATGCTACACGCCATATAGTCAGTTGTTCATTGTTATATTTATACATGTATATTATGTTATACAAGTACTCTTATTATTATTTTATTTTTTTCTCGATATCTACTGTTGCGGGACCAATATTCATTACCCATTTGACTGCAAACATTTGATCACCATGTCAGCTTAATGTTGTCGTCACTTAAAGATCTCTTAATCATTTGTCAATGTTATAAGCAGCTCATTTCTCATGTAGATTGACAGGCTACCAAAGAAAGATGGTTTTCACACATTTCATGGTTCCACATTAATGGTAGTCCACTTGTGGGAGTACCACATTCACATCTATTGGAGACTGATTTGTCATACGAGAGTATTCAGTTTTGATTTACTTTAAACATGCTAGAAACACTACTTGCCTAAATCAACTGCTTGCGATAATATGCCAACTATGAACCATGTAATTTTATTTGAAAGCTATAGGCAGAACCATTGATGTAAAGCCTTGTAAATGTGTGAGGTTTTTTCAGTCAGTTATGAGACTGCAGGAATGATACGAACAATTTGAGGATTTAGTATCTTATCTGTAAATGTGCAACCACCAAGTGACTTCAGTGGCAGTGTAAATAATTGTATCGTGAGGTACTATTAATTTGTGATCTGGTACAGTTACTTTAAAAATACATATAATGTGTCAATATATATATTAAATACAGGCACATTTTATTAAAAAGATATATTTTAAGTTTTTCTATCCATGTACACAAAGTGGTTACAAGATGTAGCTAATCTTTAGGCTACTATAATATCTAAAAACATCATTTAAGTTTTATTGAATGAACATTTGTAAAAAAAAGTGTAAACCATCAAATTATTTTGTCCTGCCCTGTACATTACATACATAGATTCAGGAATAGAATACATTTTACAGATATGTTTGTAATGTTGTACACATGTACATCATAACTGTAATGCTGTCTGTATTTTAACAATAACGGTAGTACTAATGTTGAGTACAAGGGTTTGCTGATGTTAAGTACATGGGCGTTGTATCTATGTATTAACAGTACTTGACAGGACACGAAATGACTTCTTTATAAATGCACCTGTGTGTGCATGTAACTTTTAAAACTTGGCGCATGTTGATATTTTCCAACTGCATGGTATAAACTGAACATTGTTGGTGCATGTAGAAGAAATATTTTTTTCCCTCTGCTTGAGGTTGTTGATTGATGTAAAGTCCTTGGGATTGCTGATGTAAAGTATACACGTATGAGGTTGTTGATATAAAGAACATGTTTTTTTCCATATATTTTCTATCTTGGTGGTTCACATTTAGATAAATTGAAAAGTGCTTTTTAAAAATCTGTGTTACCTGGTAGCCTGCTATATATTTACATACATGTAGATAACACTGAACAAATCAAATTAAACTGTGATAAAATGTCAGATTACGTTGTTAATTATTGGTCTCGATTAATGTCTCATGGAAGAAATCAGGTTTTGAATCTCAGGCGGTTGGTTACAACTCTATACATGTATATAAACTGATGACCAAAAGAAAGTATATAGTACAACTTACATATGACTTTAATTTGGTATGCTGAAGTTAAACTGATGGTAGTAATATTGACCTGTCGATGGATTACATGCATGAAGGGAATGTTAATTCATCATCATGTGATTGTTGAACCGTAAACCATCATTTATTAGTTGTCAGCACGATGATTTGGAGATTACAAAAGATGTTTTTCAAATCATGGCTTCGTTGATCTATTATCAAAATGCACTTTATATACTTTCTTTTGAAATTCAGTTTATATGACCTTAATATTGGAAGTGATTGAAATCATCTAGTCATTGTGTTAATACATTATTAGTAATATTACATACATACATACATGCATGTGTACATACATGTAGTCTTTGTACAAATTACAAACTCAAATCATTCTTATGCGTGGTTCTCTCCCACAAGTCACTTTCAATGTACATATATGACAAATAGTGTTGGCAGGTTTTTTTGGGTAATTGTTTTAATGGTACATTCAATTTCGTATATTTAATATCTGACTAAAACGAAATCTGTTATCGGATATGAATCTATGATAGTCACAATTTGTGCTTGTTTTTTCTTGCTAATCAGGCAAGTCACATCCTTTCTTTGAGATGCTTAAATGAAAATTTTGACACCCCTGAATTTTATAGAAAGAAATCACATAAATTGTACTTGAAAAACATGTGTTATTGCTATTTTATTGGATTATTATCATACAAACAAAAAAAAATGTTTAAAAATTGTTTTTGGGTGGGTGATATGGTTTTATTCACCCGACATTATTTTCACTCACCAAGGGTGACTGGGTGACTTAAAAATACCATCCTGCCAAGCATATTTCTGCGTTATGGCCCCTCAAACCATGTTTGGTTTGGTTTTTGTCTTGTCAATATATTTTGAACCATTTTGCATGCATGATAGATAACTCATGTTCATGCTACATTGATAAATGGCTAATTATATAGTATACAGATACTATTTGATTAATGACTTCCCGGCACAATCAATGACTGGGTACATATATACATGTAATTATATTCTCTAGCATGTTGTACAGTTTGAAATGATGGGCTGCATTTCCAGCAAAATTCATTAAATACATTATATAGTTCCCCAAAAGAAAATAAATAGTTATAAAGTTCTTCGTGTATGCAGATCGTGTATGCAGATCATGCATTGATGTTAACTGTTTGGGTTTTATACACTGACCCAGTAGCTTGAACACGATAGGTCAGCAGTATGTTATATATATGTCAACAGGAGAGTATATGCTCAATTCCATCCTATCACCAGTAGGACAAGGCACAAGTGGCTGGTGTTGATGGATTGTTTTATATTAAGGGATCACTATAGACATCAATTGCTCATCATAGGTCTGGTGTTCATGGAATTGCTCATAATGGGTCTGGCCAGGTGTTGATGAATGAATTTCAACTTGTTTGCATGCAAGGGAGTCCATTGAACACATGATAAAATGTGCTTAGTACTTTTTATGAGACTTGATGATTGATTGCTTTTAATCAGTCAGTCTTGATTTAATGGGGACTGACAGACGGTAGCCAGTAGCAGGTACCCAGTAGCAGGTACCCAGTAGCAGACGGGAGCTTGGACCTGTAGACAAGATTGTGGATTGTAATTGAGGACTTATTACATGTACATGTAGTGCAGGACTGACTGGTGCAGTGTTTAAATTACACAATATACAAATTACAAAAACAAACTTGTTAGATATATTTTTTCTAAATCTGCAGATGGGCTGAATTGAGTTTGTGTTCATATATTGTTTGTTTTGTCTTTGGAAGATGTTGGAATGTGTTGAAATTTTTTTTGTTGCACTTGTTTTTGTTATGTATCACTACTGTACATGTATATATTATCTTACTTGTTGTGAGAAGATCTTTGTTACTTGTCCAGTTTTCTTTAGCTGTTTTGTTGCATCCTTTTCTTTTTAAATACTGACTAAATATTTTATTTGAGACACTATTAGGCATTATTAAAGAAATAATCTTCATTTTGAGCAGTACTAGTATGTCATGTGTGACATGTTACAGAGGTCAAAGTGACCTATATATACGTTCACAATTGATTGAATTAGCGGTAGCAAAGTAGCTTTTATTCACTATCATGCTACATTTACCTTCAATATTAAAGTCTTGGGTGACGTCCCAGCCACTCTGTTTTTCATGCTTTTGGGCTGCATTATGATACGAAATTTATTCCTTGGCAAATTTATTTATTGTATGTTACATCTGTTATAGTTGATGTCTTGATCAATTGAGAGATATTCCTTTCGAACATACTTGGTCACTTATATTTGTGCATTGAAGTATGAGATGAGAACTGGGCGTTTACATTATATTGAAGGCTGCTAAAATTCTCTTATTGATATTCAGCTACTTCTGTTTCCCACCTAGGTGCTTCGTTTTTATTCCAATTGGCTACAACATTATGTATTTGGTTAACGTAATTATTTTCACAAATTTGTTAAGACTACCCTACAAGTAAAGTTAGGACAATTACCTGAATCAAAAACCTGTCCTAGTGAGCCCTGGTTATGAAATATATCGTACAATCAAAACCACTGCAGCATCACAGTCAAGTCTCTTACATACATACATGTAGAAAATACCAAACCAGTGTGTTCTCGCATTGAACTGTTGCTGTTAAACAGTGGATGTGCAAGTCGTATCACCGGTGATTATATTGATTAACTTGTAATGTTGCTTGCTTTAGTAGTAATCTGTACGTGTAGATTTCTTGCTATTGGTTAAAACAAGTAAAATCTGCATATGAATACTTTGTGAGGTACCGGTAATTTTATTATTATCTAGTATACAGACGCTTTTGTTCTTTGTAAAATGATGCATTTCTGAGATGTATAGCAAACCCTGAGAATACATTTATACCGGGTATGTACCAGTTTATAAAATCTTGTCTCTGTAATATAAAAAAAAAAGTCAACAAAGACTGATTTAATAGATTGCGTTGATCCAAATCCCCTTTGATGAAGAATTTCTATCAATTTAATCATTTTAAGCGGAAACCCAGGAACTGCTGTAGTGCTCCATGATCCCAGTTTTGAGAATTTAAAGTCTACATGTACACTGCATACTTATGTGAACTATGTGTGCAGGAATGTTAAAGGGTGTACACATCTGTTATGTTTTAAGATAACATTCTCTCAGAAAACTGATAATTCTGTTGACAGAATTGAGTTTCTTTGTTACAAAAGATCTCTGAAAACCTCTGAGTAATATTAAGTTTCTGTAACATGAGCATGCATAATTACGTTTGCTCAATGTCTAAGTTGAGCAATCTGACAGTGTTGTACATGTATGTCATGATTTGTTGTACATGTATTTTAATGCATGTTATTACTTGTACATTGTGAATAATATCATTTTTAATGCATGTTATTATGTGTAGATCATGATTAGTCATGTATATATAAATGCATATTATTGCATGTTATTACTTCTACATCTTGATAAGTCATGCATGTATTTTACAGTGACTACAAACATAGTTTTCAGTAATCGTAATTCCTTTTTGGCATTTTAATACTTTCTGCTAGTTCCACAATTTCAAAGTAATAATATGAAACAGAAGTTTGAAATAATTTTTTTAATAAACATTGGCATTTACTAATAAAATTATCCTTTGCTAAGACGAAAATTATTTGTAGCTATTTGTTGCATATGCAAAAATACATTTAGATCGTATATTTTCAAAACTGACTAGCTTGGCAGTGTATTTTGTTTCTTGATTATCGTGTACATATGGTTGAGCATGTGAATTCCCATATTGATAATAAAGTAACAAATGTAGCCTTCAACCTTGCTCTTTATATCTAACTGATCATCTAACAACTGTTTATAGTCTCTAATACATGTGGTCTGTATATCATGATTAGTATACATGCAGTTTAATGCATGTTGTTACCGGTCCATCATGATTAGTCATAATTATATGTATTTTAATGCATGTTATTACCTGTACATGATAAATCATATATTATGTATTTTAATGCATGTTATTTGTTATATGATTAAAAAATGGATGTTATAAGATATTAGTTATTGTAAATTTCTTACCAGGTAATTATGAATGAGAACTTTTCACTCAATGGCCACATTCTCATTTCTTATGTACATGTAGTACCAATTTACATGTAATTTTAAATACACTGTATTAACTTCCAAAATTGCATTAAAATTCCTACTGAAAAACTCTTAATATACAGTCAAACCTGCTTGAGCGGCCACCTGTATTAAGCAGCCACCTGTCTTAAAGGGTCACCATAATATTCTAC